>QAXD01000173.1:1130803-1148253 GCA_004335575.1 Haematococcus sp. NG2
GGCCGAGCCGCTGGGGGCCGTGCTGCGCGGCGTGTCCACCCTGGCGCGGCGGCGGCAGCCGCACTACACACACGCCTTCCTGCTGGCCGCTGCAGAGGTGGCGCAGGGTGCGGCCCAGGAGGCGGCAGAGGCGGCAGCACTCGCGGATGAGGCGCAGACGGAGCTGCGCGCGCGGGTGGAACGCATGGCGCGTGAGCGGGAGGCGGCGGTGGAGGCGGCGGCGGCTGCTGCGCTGGCTGCGGGTGTGCAGGGCCCATCAGGCCACGCAGCACCGGGCGAAGCGGCACGTGCCTACTTCACCGCCCGAGCAGCCCTGCACGCGCAGGAGCACGCAGAGCTGAGCGGGGTTCGGTTTGAGCAAGGGGAGAAGGAGAACGAGGCTTTAGGGGCTGGGCCTGTGCCAGATTCTTGGAAGAGGGGCGTCATGGGCAATGCAGATATAGAGTTGATGGATGAGCGGTTCAGGCGGTTGCATGCGGCAGCAGTGGCCGCAGGTGCCGCCGCTGACGCAGCCGCACCCCTCATCCTGTCCTCTGACCTGCGGGTGAGTACGTGTGATGTGTTGCTGGCATGCACAGCACACTGGTGCAGCTGACACGCCTGTGTTGATGCAGTTACATGGGTGGCAGTGAAGCCTGGCAATGGGTCCTGACTCCCTGTCAATTCCTTCCTTGTACTACTTTTGTGCAGGTTGCGCAGGCAGCCATTGATGTGTGCACAGCAGCGCTGGCCGCGCTGGCCCCATCCACACGTGCAGTGGAGGCTGATGCCCAGCTGTTTGAGGAGCTGGGTCCTGCGGGGCTTGTCCGGTGCGTGCTGCCTGCGAGCTAACAGCAGTTTTCGGTGACGCCTTTTAGGCTCTGCAGCTCATCTTGGTGCCACTGCAATCCATGGACTTTCAGCTGTTAGGGCCCTGTCTGCAGACTGATGTTGCACGTCCTTTAGTTATCTCATAGCCAGCAAGTTAGCCTCGTGCAAACCTTTGCCTGGGTCCAGCAAGTTAGCCTCGTGCAAACCTGTACCTGGGTCATCGTGCTGTAAACTCACACCGGCCTACACACCTGCACCCTTACCATGCAGGCCCGCCCCACCGGAAACGCCCAAGCTGCTGCCAGCCGTCGCTGCACTGTGGCCGCCACTGGTGGGTGCGCTGCAGGACGCACGCACCCCACTGGTTGAGCGGGCCTTGGGCCTGCTGGCGGCTGTCACGCGTGTTGGGGGTGGTGTATTCATGGCACGCAGGTGGGTGGGTTTGAAGGTCTCTTGTCAGCTTATCAGCTGCATTGTGTGTGTGTGTGTTGCCATGTGCTGCTAGTACGTCTTGCAGCTGCCTGGCAGCTGCGCTTCAGGGGCCACGTTGCTGCCCTACTGAAAGACTAGGGTGCTCTGTTCATGCCTCCCACCCTGCACTATCCAACTCAGCTGCACACTGGGCCGTGTTGTTCCTGGTGACGCCCATGCTGTGCTTGCTCAGGTTCCAGCAAGAGGCATCCCCTGTGCTGGCCCGCCTGCTGGCCTCTGGCACCGCCCACAACCCCGCAACCGGTGGCATGCTAGCCGGAGGCGGTCGCAGCAGCCGTACCAGTGCAAGCGCGGCCGCCGCGCGCGAGTCTGCGCCTGCACCTGGCGCCTTGCAGCGTGTGCGTGTGGCGGCACTGGGCTGCTTGGAGGCAGTGTGCAGCTGCAGCTCTGCATGGGCCGCGGTCAAGGGCCTGACATGGGGCATTGCACAGGCTGCCCTGCCGTTCCTGGCCTCTGGGCATGGGGAGGCACTACAAGAGGCGGCGGCACGTGCACTGCAGGCGGTCGCCAAGATAGACCCTGACAGCGTGTGGCTCCTGCTAGTGGATGTGGCGCGTGCTGCACCAGACCCTGCTCCCAAGCCGCCCAATTATGCCAGCACCAGGAGCAGCGCCACCTCCGCACGAGATTCATCATCGCCTGATGCAGCTGCCACTGCCACAACACCACTCACGAGCCCCAGCTCCCAACATGCCCATGCACCAGCCTGGGCCGGCATCCCAGTGCAGCCCCCTGGGCCTGACTTCCCACCAATCAAGCGGCTGCTACCTCCGCTGCCGCCCCCCCCTTCCTCCATCGTACATGTCTCATCATCAGCACAGCACCACACGCCCCTCCCTGCGCCCTCCTTCACCAGCCTCTCCCTGCCCTGGCCAGTGACACACACACTTGCAGCAGACTGTGCAGGCAGGGCACGCGCACTGCTGGTGGAACTGGAGGGTAAGGCAGCACCAGCTGTTGTGAACGTGCGTGTGGACGTGGGGCCTGTGTGATGGACTGACATGGGCATACAGGGCTGTGCGCTCATATTGACAGCTGATGGTTTGTGGTACGCTCTTGCCTTATGGTAAGAGAGGCCTGTTTGCAGCACAAGTACTCAGGACCATTCATGTTCAAGGCGGTACAGTAACATGTAGCATGCTCTGTAGTGCGACGGTCACTATATGCATCATTACCCGGATATGCCTGGTTGAGAATGCCTGGTTGAGAGAGGTCTGCTTGGTAGGAAATGTAGGGAGCTGTGGGTCATGGGTAACAGCTACCGGGGATGGAAGGGGTTGATAGATGCACTCCATGCAGGAGGCCTGCGCTCCTGAAAGGAAACATCGAGGACATGATATGGGAACTGGAAATGATATGCTGCCTAGAAGCCCTTGACTGGCTTACGGTGTAACAACAACAACAACAATTACCCGGATATACCGGTCAAACCTCTTGGCATGCCAGCATTCTTAGAAAGGGACGAGGTGCTAGGATGAGATGTAATGCTGACAGTTACAGCTGTTGCAGTGGCAGACCATAATGCGTGGTTGCACGCACATAGCAAGAGGCCTCTTGATCTGCAGTGAGCATCTTCAATACAACAAAGACAGTACTTTACAAACCTGCATGATATTTGATATAGCACAGAAAATAAAAAGCAACCGCTGTGGCATATGCCATGCAGCTACCAGCCTTGCGATGAAGTGGTAAGGTCAGCTAATATGGATCAAGTGCATGAAACGAGATGTGTTGCAGCTAAACTGAGAATGGATGAATGTCCCCACACGATGTAGATGCCACCCCCTTGCCCTCTTTCAACCTGCAACCACAGCTGATGGCATCGGCGATAATAACGCTCTGCACTCAGCACACAGTCACTCTGCTGTCCCTGGGCCCCCGTTGCCTTACAAGCTGTCCTGCTGTTCATTTGGATGGGTGCGGTTCCTGTGTGCCAGGTGTTGGTGCATCGCCTGGAGCAATCTTATTCTTGGATGCGCCGAGTGAGTTGAGGGGTGGTAGCGTGCCTGACCGTGCCCCTCCACGAGATGCACGGTGCCCCAGGTTGGGCAGCCCAGTGCTGCCAGCAGCGTCGGAGCTAGACGCCCTGCCTCGGGGCTCTGAATTGGTTGGGCCGTTGCTCCCACCGGCACTGCCTGAACCGCCAACCACAGGCAGCGCCACGTAAGCGCCACCCCCTGCGTCTCGGCCCCGCGCTTGCACCTGAGGCTCAGAAGCACCACTGCCTTCCCGCACCTGCCGCCCCTCTGCCTGCTGCTCAGTGCCCGATGATGCTGGCGGCGCTCCTGCACCGGCCGCAGCTGGCACTGATTGCAAGGGTTGGGGTGCGGGTGGCTGGGTTGGGGTTGCAGCTGCAGGCCTTTGGTGAAGCTGCGGCGGCTGCAGTGCCTGTGTGGAGGGCGCCCCCAGGGTGGGCACCCGGAAGAAGATGGAGGCGTGCCGCTCCGCCCTGCCCAGCCGGTGCTCGTTGTACCCGGGTGGGCGGTGGCGCAGCAGGCGGGCGGGACACGCGCCCGGCCACATGTCCGCCTTCTTCTCGCGCTCGTCCTGCGGCAGGTGGGCCAGGTCCTCGCGGAAGCCGCAGAAGCACAGCTTGCGCCACTCCTCCTGCGGGAGGTGGCAGCAGTGCAGCACAGTCACCGAACTCGTGAGTGATTGGCCAGCGTGTTGATACCCGTGGGCGTCTTGAAGTGGCACGTTGCGAAACACGTGCAAGCAGCAGTGCTGTAGAGCAGCCCGAGATCAACTCCAGCCTGGGCCATGCAACTGCCACATGCAGGGGTGCAGGGCTGTGCATGGCCAGGCATGCAAACGCAAGCGACGCACCCGGCCCTGCATGTGGTGGGCCCACAGTGGGTCTGCAATGGCTCGCTCAGCTGCCTCCATGAACAGCTGCGTGCTCAGCCATGCGCGCTGGTGCGAGTTCAGGTACGCGACCAGCGGTGTGACGCGGAAGTCGCGGGCGATGTACTGCGGGTCCTCACCCGCGTCGTACTTGGGCCCCGCGTCCCACTGCAGTACAATGCACAGTACACAGGTCGGTCCTCATGCAACTACGCGAGCAGCATGATGCAGGCAGCTGCGGCTGCCACTGCGGGCCAGGCAATACACGAGATGCTGTGAAGGGAAGTGAATGTGGCTTTCCGAATCGACAGGCGACGGCTCATGCATCCCCAGCCTGCTTGCTCCGCACGCTGCACCCACCGGCACTGCGTTGTCCACCAGGTCAATGAGCTTGACCAGCAGCACCTGCAGGATGGCTAACCGCCGGATGGGGGCCTCCCCTTTGGGCAACGTTGCCATTGTCCGCAAGTGGTCAAACCTGTGACCACATCACAGCAGGCGCCACACAGTGTCAGCTCCCAAGGGGGTCGCAGGGCATGGCAGGTGGTGTTCCAGTGCAACGTGCTGCAGCTGCTGCAAGCTTACATGCGGTTTCCCAATCATGCAAGCATGCGTGAAACATTGTACAGCGCCTGCTGCAGTGACCAGGGCCTTCAAAGCGCTTGGGTGCAGTCACAGTGCGTGAGCGGCAAGCCACTGCACACCCACAGCGGCAGCATGATGTCCTGAAACAGCCGCTCCCGGCTGCGCGCCCACTCGATCTTGGCCTGCTCGCTCACACCACTGTCAGGTGGTGCCCGCACAGTCATCAGCCGCTGGAACTCATCTGCAACGACGTGATTGGGCAGCAGCTGCATGACGGCACCACACCACATGTTACACATGCTGCAATGTGATGGGGGGTCGTGCACAGCTTCTGGAACATTGTGGCAGCCTGGCATGGGGTAACCCACCAGCGTTGATGATTGACTTGTTGCCATCACTGTCTGTCTGAATCATGACGCTGCCTATTGACCGCAGCTCGCCTGCGTATAGCTGGAAGATGCGGCTGTGCTGCTCAAACTCCGGGGCTGTCTCCTGGCCCTTGGGTGCGGTACCTGCAAGGGCTCACCCATCAGCAGAGCAGGCCAGACCCCTTGCACAAGAGGTGCAGCTGTGCCTCATCTCTCATATGACTCAGTGTGCATAGTAAACCAACACAGCATGTGCTGCTGCCAGGATGTGGCAGGTGACTTGGCGCCCAGCAGTTCCCACGGCATTGCATCATGCATGCATGGCAGGTAGACCCCCGCACCTTGGATGGGCGTCTCGCCCGTGAGCTGAAACTTGATGCCATCGATGAGGGAGGCAAGCAGTGGGGACTCATCATCCCCAGTCACAAACACCAGCTCCTGCCGGATGACCTCCAGCCACCCCTGCAGCCACCCAGGGAGCACTAGCTGCGTTGGCTACATGAGATAAATGTCCAGGCTGCACACAGCAGCGCACTATGTGCCAAGCTGCGGTTTTCCAGACCAGATCTTAGGTCACCGTGGAGCACGCCACCCCTGTTCCCCCAACCTGTCACGCCTTGTGCTTTCTGAAGCTCACCAGGAACTCCGCGAAAACAAAGCTGAAGTTGTACAGTGCGTAGTTCTTGTCCCGCTCCCCGCCGCGCTCTTGCAGGAAGGAGTACAGGAAGCCATTCTTCACCTGCAACAGCCACAAGGCCATGTGGCAGGCAGTTGCTATGAACCGCAGCGCTTGCGACAGTCGTGCGGCTTGCACATGTGCTAGCCACCTGCGCGCGCACGTCAAGAGCCTGCCTGCGCATGATGGTTCCATCCCTACGCACCTGGTTTGTCAACCGGCTCTGCAGATCAAACGCACTCTGCAGGATGGGCTTTTTGTACTGCGCAAGGAACTCCTTGGCCCCCTTTGAGTAGCGCATGCCCTTCTTGAGGTGCTCTGACTGCATCTCTTTCTGCAGGGCATAATGTGGGCATATTCAGAGCGATGCCTGGTGAGAGGGCCTGGAATAGGAGCTGGATGGTCTGTGCTGCGCATACAATGAACTGACCACCGGCCTGCTCACACCTTGAATGTGTCGAACTGCTGCTGCATATCCTTCAGCTGGCCATTCATAGCCCTGTGTCAGCAGGCATTGCAAGTATGCTGTTGAATTAGTGTGATGGTACCAAGGTTGGCGAATCTGTCAAGCCCGAGATCAAATGATGGAACAGGTTACAGTATGCGTGTGGAGATGCAGCCTGCAAACAAGTTCACACATGGATGCCCTTTGGTGTGCCTTTGGTTGCAACAACCATGCAACTGTGGACGCTTTATGCGCGCGCAGGTGTACTGCAGCCATGAGAACTTGCATGGGCTTCCATGCACGCACCTTTCTCGCAGCCATGAGAACAGCACGACGCACAGCGCCACGACCAGGCAGCAAACACCAGCAATCACCGCGAACGCGGTTTGAGTACTTGCGTCAGAACCCATGCATACGCCCCTTGGTCAATAAGTCAGCTGTGTTTCATCCTTCTAGCATCCAATTAAAAGGCACTTCAAGCAGGTCATGAACATCTTCAGGTTTGTCAGCCCAAAGGTCCGCGGTCTACATTGTTAATGAATTCACCCCCAATGCTGCAATTTTTCATATGGCTCCTGCCACGTGTTTGATTCAAATGACGCACCATGTAACACCCAAAACGTAGAGGTCAACCAACCCACGCAATGAGGTAAAGGTAAGAGGAGAGAATGGATCATCACAATAGGAAATAATGAAACATAAAACGCGGTAACCTAATGCCAGCACATGGCCCTGAACATCTGTGCGCTGTGGCAACGTTAACATTAGCCGGCATCATGCATGGTTAGCACATTTAACCATGGTTTTCACCCTGGCAACATTCCTGGCTGGCTTGTTCGCCCTCGTCAGCCTTGTGCTTGCTTTCACAATGTTCGCCCGTGCATACCTGAGGGATGCCAGCTCCAGGGAGCAGCTCTCGCGCCTGTCTCAGCGCATGGCTGTTTTCAAGGTGCGGTGCAGGATGCAGGGGCCGCAAGGAGCTGCACAATCAGTGCACGTGCTGTGGTGGTCCCATCTCCCATGCAAGCATGCAAGCTGAGTACGCCCTCATGCAAGCTCGGAACGCTGAAATGCACCGTGAGGTGTATTGCTTGTTAGGCCCTGGCGGCAACGTCTCAGACACTGCTGCATGTTGCAACGTTTGATGACTTCATGACGCTGTACTCGAGGCCCCTCCTGTCTTCTCTTGTGGACCTGCAAGCCATGCTGTCCCTTCAGGTGTGTGCGTGCACAAGTCTCAAACACAGCACATTGTGGGCTCCACACGCTTGTCCGCAGCATGTGAGCTTTCTCCTACTTATGCTGCCACTGCACCTTTCATGTGATGTTGCAGGTGCGGAAGAATTACCTGTATGCATCAGGCAAGCAGCAGGCAGAAGCAGGGAGACATGACAACCGCTGGCATGTGCACATGTTTGCGTTCAGGCAAGTGATCAGGTGGTCGATTACCATGCTTGGGGCCAGAGAGATCGGTTTTTGAGCCACACATTGGTTTTTGTCAGCACACAAACAAACACAATCTGCGTCGCATACATGCACCCACCGCATGCCTGTGTGCCACACGCAGCCTGGCAGAGTTCTTCGCATGGATGGAAATATTCCGAGCGCAAAGTCAGACCATGCGCGTATCCACACGTGCAACGTGAGTTGTGAGCACCGTGACGAGTTGTGTGTGGCTTGTGTCAGCAGTGAGGGAATCGCCCGCGCCTGTGTATGTCCTGCCTGTATCAGCAGAAGTACAGCATGTTGCTGATGGCCTTAGGTTCTGCAAAGCATGTCTTAAGCACCCAAAGCTTGCCATTAACAAGTGGTGGATGCAGTGAGATGGCCATTATGCTGGATGACATCAAGCGGATGTTTGAAGAGAACACAGCAGTACAAGGCGTACCGCAAGATGGAGTACGCGCAAGTGAGGTTGACAAGTATGGCCAGTTGCTACAGCTGCACTTTGGTACGTGTTGCTGCGTGAGGATTGAGTAACAGGCTGTGGATGATCAAGTAACACCTTAATGCCGAATACCACCGACACCCTGCATAGCAGAACATAACAGCAGCGTATCACAGTTAAGCTACTCGCCAGAGCCTGACAGATTGCAGTAGAGAGCCAACTATTACAGCGTGCCATTGCTAAAAGCAGACCAGAATCTGTGCAGTACGCAACCCCATGCCAGGTAATGCGCTGCAAGGCCACGTGATGTGGCCGGCAAGTCCACTGGCATACCCTGCCATGGCTATGCTCTGGCCACAGGGGAGCTGCAGGCCATTGGTGCTGCGGTCGGCTCTGTGTACCGGCGCGACGAGGCATCCCACCTGTCCTTCCGTGTGCCCATGCCCATTGACGAGTTCTTGCGTGCCGTCAGCGTGCCAGCGCCCCCAGCAGACGCCCCCTACCAGCTGCAGCTGGATTGGGTGCAGTCGGCTGACAATAAGCTGCAGGTGTGTTGGGCTCTGGCATGCATCATCCTGTTAAGTGATGCTCATCAACTGCTGGCCTTGTATCAGGGTACCTGTGTGGCCTGGACCAGGCGCCACCTGTGCATGCGTTTGTCAACCCACGCCCATAGGTGGTGCTTGCACCGCTGCTCGAGGAAGTGAGCCAGCTGGCTGAGCTGGATGAGCAGGCGGCTCCAGTCAAGCGTTTAGCCATCGTGCAGGTGTGGGGTGTTGCTTTGCATCAGCGGCGGGCAACTGCAGAGCTTGTCGCACACGATGAATGGCAGTGCAGACCTTAGTTCACATACCTCAACCCAATGGAGCATGCAGGTGCTTCTGTGCAAGTTGGTTGATGTGCTGGACCCCGGGGTGCCGTGGGATGTGGGCAGCCCCTGGGACGAGGGCGAAGCGCAGCCGGTGGTTGCGCGCAATGAGCGGTGCGCATGCGGCGACTGAGTAGGGAGCAGCTGCATGCAATTGATGGCTGGAACTGATGATTGGTACTGGTGGCATGTTGCTACACAAACGCCACACGAGGCAGGCAGGTCCTGTCGGTACAGGCATTGATATGCTGGCTGAATGCCTACCCTGCAGCATGACACCGTTAGTACGCTACCTGAGCAGCGTGCAGCGGGAGTGGCTGTACCAGCGCCCATACTTCAAGTACATGGACCCGAACCTGAGCTTCCCAGGTATGTGGCTTGTGGTGATGCTGGGGAGCTGCACGTGAGTGACCGCAGCTGTTGTGCGGCAGGTGCCTCTGCGTGGGAACAAACCCAGCAGGTAGCTAAAGCCAGTTGCACACGCCCGTGTTAGGGGGGCACAACCCGTTGCTGTGCTTTGTGCCTGCGCAGGCTTCCGGGCGGACTTGGCCAGCCTGAGTCAAGAGGAGCGAGACGTGCACCCAGAGCTGTGGCCGGGGGCGTGCCCTCCACGTGAGCCACGCCGCCGCCCACCACGCTGGCGCAAAGAGAACATGAACTTCTCGCAAAAGGGCGTTGGAGCAGTTTCAGGAGGCATGAAGATGAAATGAGCATTGTGCTGTGTGCTACATACGTTATGTCCACCAGGTACCTGGTATCCCCAACACCTGGTTCTTTGTGGTGGCCATACAGAGCCATGAGTCCACAAGGTGGCTGCTGACTCTCCCAGGGGTGTTGAACCACTGGAAGAGATGAGGGGCGCAGAAAAGTGTGCCCAATCCGCCTCAAAAGGTGATCGACGCTGAAGTTGTTGTAATGACATAAGCGCTTTATAAACGTCGATTTACACCCAGTACGTTGCAATGCGCGTACATGGTGGTGTGCATGCCACGCCGACATGGACGTGCACAAAGCATTGCAGGTCAAAGCATGTTGCAAAGCAAGTTAGATGATGACACCGGGATGACAACAGGAGGAGGTGCTGCCTGTGTACTTGTGCAAGAAAGGTCTGCGGCTTCTGAGCACCAGCGCTGGCAGTGCACATGCTTGTGTTGCTCACGGGCGACGCGTACAACAGACATGTGCTCCCCCAGCCCATGCAGCGCTGTGGCCCCAGCCTTGCAAGTCGCGCGCACACTGCAGCGGCAGCTGTACACCAGCTGCAGCAACCCCTCGGTAGCACACCAACCCAAGCAGCCAGATCCGGCCTCAGCTACCTCATCATGGTCGGGCACTGCAGCAGGGCCTTCTGAAACAGGGGCTTCCTGGACAAATAGGGGATCTGGTGCAGCGGCCTGGGAGTGCTGGCATGACACGTCCCCAGCACAGACCCCAAGCATGCGCTGCATGGCTGGAGCAGCGGCTCTGCAGTGGAGCATGCAGCACAAGCATGCATGCCGTGCATGCATGCCAGCGAAGGTTTATGGCACAGTAACAACACACAAGCACTCTGCATTGTGCTTGGTGCGCCTGGAATGCAACATTTTTATGCATGTGAGCAAAGGGTTATCACAAAGAGGTGGGTAATAGGTTTGATTTTTTACACGTGAATGCCACCGTGGTGGGTTCCTGTCTCAGCACTTGTTCCCAAAACCCTAGGGTGTATTCATCACGTATCAACGTGCCAGCTCCTTATGGTTGCTCAGGCACTACTCGCGCATGATGCTGTCAGAGGCCCTGGACCCCACCTGGTAGTCAAGCAATCTTCTATCCTCCAGCGATCAGGTACAGTGCAACAATGCTTATCACAAAATCATAATGTTGTCGCAATTCGGATCTGTCGTTTGCCTCTACCAGCCCTGCATGTTCGTTACGTTGTCGCATGAGCTGTTGATTGGTTCAACCGCCTCAGACATGCTCCATGTGATAAAAGCTGGGCACCAACCATGCTGTCATGTCTCATGTGGCAAGCCCCTAACCCATAACCCATGCAGCACGTGCAGTCCACCGGAGCCTGGACATGGATACAGCACCTGACGACAGCACCCCTGGCCCCTCCCCTTTCAGTGTGCTGCCAGAGGGGGTGCTGCAGCTGGCGTACAGCCACCTGAGCATCACAGACCGCTGTAGCATTCGCGCAACATGCAAGGGCGGGGCCACTGCACTACATGGGCTGAGGCAGCACACATTGGCTGTGCATGTTGCCCCTGATGATCAGCAGCAGCAGCAGCAGCCACCACAGCAGCAGCCACCTCCACTGCAGCAGCTGCTGTGCCGCATCACCACCCTGCGCCGCCTGGCACCTCACCTCACCGCCCTCACACTGGACCTCACACACAGCCCAGGAGTGCCGTCAGCCGAGGAGGCGCATGCTCTGGCTGCTGCATGTGCAGGGCTTGAAGTGTTGGACGTGTGCGCCAGCGACGGGGTGGTGTTGGCGCTGGGTGTGGCCCGCGCACCCGCATTCTGGTCTGGGTTGCGTGCATCAATTGCATTTCACAGCCAACTGCAGCGAGGTGATGCACAGCTCACAGCGCGCTGTGCGGCGCTGGAGGCGTGTGTGCACAACGGCTGGCATGTTGAGCAGGTCATGTGTTTGCTCGCCATCGGCCTTCGATTCACCCCTGAGATGTGGCACAGCATCGGTGAGGTGGGCCTGTTGGTGGGGCCAGACCTGTCAAGTGTACCGGATGATGACCCCCGGCTGCTACAGCTGGGGACAGCTCTTAGTGGTGTGAGGGATGTAACAACGATCCTGACGCCGCTCGATGAGTCACCACCAGCACCTGTGCTGGCCGTCACGACGCAGCTGTTCGATGTTCTAGGGGCGCTGAAACATCGTCCAGCGCTGGTGCAAGCGCTGGCTTCGGGTGCTGCCCCACGGCTGCGCTTAGTGCACACCAGAGCCTTGCACGTGCCACAGCTGCTGCCCGCTGTGAGTCTCAGTGGCGTGTCCACTCTGAGCCTTGAGCTTCCCGGGGGGAAGGCAGACCTTGACAAGCTGCTGCAGCTGCCCAGCGGCTGCCTGCCTGCCCTGCGAACCCTCGTGATCCATCGTAAGTTCGGACCTGCAGCAGAGATACATGCAGTGCATGCAGCAGCCCTGGCAGATGCGGCGCCGTTGCTGTGCTCGCTGTCGCTGGTTGGCACAGGTGTGAGGGTGAGTGAGGAGGAGCTGGAGCAGATGCGGCGCGCTCTGCCGCAGCTGATTGTGATGCACCATGACTCCACGAGGGGTAGCTAGCCCAGCAGGCGGTGAGGGTGTGGTCGACCTGCAACCGCATGGGTTGGCGGCTGGGCATACATGGTGGCAGCACTGGGCAACGCCGATGTGTCATGTACTCATGTTCGATTTTTGTGGATGCACCAACCAACATGGAGTATGAGCGGTGTCTTGGCACTGCAAACCGCGGGACATCTTAATGAGACATCTTGTGTGCTGTTTGGCTGCATCCTCCAACTGTGCTGTGTGGCTGCTGGGCTTGTATGTGTGCATGGACGCTGGCTGATGCATATGCATTGCACATACCCGACATCACCATTTGACTGTGCAAAGCCATGTCATGATATTGACATGAACAACATAACTTGACGTGGCATGTGCCTGGCTGTGCGCTTTGAGCAGCTCTCATGTAACAACACACGGTGCAGGGCGGTCCAGGGCAGTGTGGAACTGTAGATTAACAGCAGCAGCAGCAGCTCAGGCACCAGTAAGAACAGTTGTGTGTCCAAGGGTTGCCCCCTGTGTGGCATAGGGGGATCAAGTAAGGGCAGCCCAGCAAGCACACAGGGTGATATGGGGCTTGCTGCCACTGGTGCTGCCTGTCAATCAAAGACCGCAGGGGACCATGTTTGGGGCCACAGTTGGGGCAATGATCAATCGGTGGCGCATTCAGTGCTGTGATGATGCCGCGCAGGCGCAGAGCAGCCATGGCGCAACACCGGATGAGTTATCATAATCAAGTAGGTACAGTGATAGATGTGAAGGCTCACAACTGTGGTGGATTCCTGTATTGTTACTTAATGAATATACCCTAGGATTTTGTAACCCCGGCTGAGACAGGAGTCCACCACGGTTGGATTCAGGTGCAACAATTCAAATCTGTCAGAAGCGGCATGTGGAGCTCGCAGACCCGGGCTCTGACCCGCTCACACTCTACTGGCACCTGAGATGGCTGGACTGTGCACTGCACGTGCTGTGGTGCCTCAATCGTGCTGGTTGGACCTGGCCTTTAATGTACATGTGTACATACATCTGGTCCTGCTTGGGCGTTCCTGTGCTTCGCCTGTTGCACCTGACTCAGTGGTGACTGGGTATTGGGCCATCTGGGAGCACAGAAGCACAAATCTATTGTGTAGCAACGCTGGTGGGGGTGCAGAGTGGCAACTGAGGTTCATGTGCACGGTACCATCAGTTGCAAGCGTAAACTGCAATGTGTGTTGACACAATCCTCCCTCCATCGACCAGTCCATAGTGTCCGTGCTTAACATGTTTGAACCTTTACCCAGATAATGTCTGGTCCCATGGCTGATATGGCTGACATAATGAGCTGTGTAGTTTGGCTGATGCAAGGCATGTGCTCACGTCTTCAGCGCTGGCTTCTTCTCACGGTCTGCGATGCGATCAGGCTTAGCACCAGCACCTGTGAATACAACAGCCGAACAAAAAAAAGTCAAAGCCCACCTCGCGCTGTGTCCTCTTGCAGCATGCTGTGTTCCCACAGCATGGTTGAACTTGTGGGTGCAGCAGCAGGCAGGCAAGCACACTGAAAAGCAAGAACCGTCACACTACAGGTGCCTGCCGGGACTTGCTGGTTGTGCGTTGCCTCAATACCAAAAAGCTTCCAGGGCACTCCAGCACCTGCATACCCAACCCCAACTCACCTGTCGCCTTGAATCGCCCTCGCCCCTCCTCGTCTGTCTTGACTTTCTTTTTCACAATTTGCACCACATCTTCATCTGCCAACTTGTGGCTCAGGCCGCAGCGCTGCGGGTAGTGCTTGCTGCTCAGCCCCCACACCAGCGCGTACTTAAACTCCGCCAGCAGCGAGTTGTGCACCTGTGCGCGTGCCATGCACACATGCAGTGTTCCAGTGCAGCGTGCACAAGGCATGCACACGCGGTGCAGGTGCATGCGCTGGCACATGGCCTGTGGCATTCCCCAATCCAAGCCAGGTACGGGCGTGTGGCCGCGCTCAGCTACCTGCTTGCACAGCGCCTCAATCGTTGTGCCACCGCGGTCCTGTGTCAGCACCACGGGCTCCGCAAAGTCGGGCTTAGCGCCCACCTTCTTGGTGTATACACGCACCTGGAGCAGGGAACAACCCGCAGCACATCAAGGGTCAGTACCATTGACCTTTCCATGACTCATGTACTGCTGTGCGTGCACAGGTGCAAGCTGTCTCTGCCCTCCTGAATTGCGACCAGTACATGCAGTCATGCGTACTGCTGTGGGAGCAGAGCACTGCGTCCATCATCTTGCAAAGCCCCACACACCAGTGCCATCATGTCCCAGATCTTGACCAGCAGACCATCCAGGTTCAGCTTCAGCTGGCAGGAGATGGGGATAGAGTCCGGACGCCGAGCAATCTCGTCCACCTCCTCCATGCTGCACATGTCCATCTGGCCAGCGATACAGCAGTGCATCACAACAGATGAGCAGCTGGCAGGAGCAGAAAACCTTTACAACACTTTGCTGTGGGCTGCACAGCTCGAGTGGGCATGCTTCATGTGCCCAGAGCTCTGGGTAGCAAAGGGTGCCACACAGGCATAGAATGCTTCCCTCCCCTGGCACCCCTTCCCCTGCCCCATGCACAAGCAATGCAAGCAATAACAAGCAACTCACCTTGTTGTACACATACAAACACTTGATGTAGCGCCGGTTGCCCTCAATCACATCAATCAGGTCGTCCACACTGATGTCCTCCTTAAACAGCAGCTCGCAGTTGTGGATTTTGTACTCCTGCAGATGCAGTCAGTACCAAGCCCGGGTTACTGCAGGCACCTGGAGGGCCATGAGGCATGACTGCTGCTCATGGACATCAGGAACGTGACCCGACTCCATGGGCAGCCAGTGCGGTGTGCAGAACTTGGATGCAAATGGCGGAGGAGGTGCGCAGGATCGGAGGTGTTCTGTTGGACATGCGGATAAATAACCCCTCCTGCACCACCAAACACGGTACCAGCACCACAATGTGTGTGCGTGGCTGACGTGCCGCCACACCTGCAAGATGCGCTGCACCAACTTGTCATCCATCTGCGTCAGGGGCACTGTGCTGTTGATGGAGATGCCACCTGTCTTGCGCCGCTTGAAGTACACATTAGGTGGTGACCTGCAGCACACCAGACAGCGTGCACAGACGCTGATGCCAGGCATGTTTCTGATCCGCAGCAAAGGCAGGACATGACAGCAAGTATGTAAAAGTAAAATGTGGTACCTGATGCCTTCAAGCTGCACAATGAGATCTGCACAGGCGCACACAGCCGGCGCCTGTTTTACCGCAGTGACCGCGCCTGTTTTGGAAAAGCAAGAGCCGCCCCCAGCTCCTGTGCATAACCTTTCCCGGTGGGTGCACCCCACCAACTATGAATACCTCCATACCTGCGTCCCTGTTGTTGCCCTGGCACACCCTGACCCTACGCACCTGTTCAGGCGGATGCCGACTGACTCCAGCTCACGTGTCAGGATCTCGCGGTGGCTCCACGGCTTTGTGGCGTCCAGCACCATCAGCAGCAGATCAGCACTCTTGCACACAGCAATGACCTGTGCATGGGTGTTGTGAGCTGACAGATGTGGTTGGTTGGATCTGGCTGCCCTGGAGAAGGACTTTGAGGAGGTGGGCGCTGAGTCCGCTGAGGGCGCTGGCGAGGGCGAGGTGTATGTGTGTACTGATATCCTGACCACATGGGAATCTTGCACAGTCAGCTGTGTTTGCCAACCTCTTGCAACTACCCAGCAAATGGCGTGTGCAAGTTTGCGCGTTGCATGTCAAGCGCATATGCTCAACGGCATGCTGCGCATGGGCACAACAAGCAGATCACCAACGCAGCGGTGTGCTCAGCTGCTGCTCGGCGTTGTTAGACCACCATGCGTGAGCGCACCTGTCGGCCACGGCCCTTGCCCTCACTGGCGCCCTCAATGATACCTGGCAGATCCAGCAGCTGGATCTTGGACTCATTGTAATGGATCACGCCGGGGATACATGTAAGCGTGGTGAACTCGTATGCTGCCGCCTCGGACTCCGTGCCCGTGAGCTGAGTGAGAAGGGATGACTTGCCTACCGAGGGGAAGCCTGCAGGGGCATATGGTGATATGAGACCTTATTGACTGCCCTTCGGCTTGTGTACAGCACAGCATGCATACTCCCAGCACTGTGTGCCCCCTCAGATGCTGTCACTTGCCCACTTGGCTGTCCTGTTGCCTGGGGCGGTGTATGCTGGCACACCGTGGATACGTGTCCTCAGCAGTAATGTTGCTCACCAATGAGTGCCACTCGCCCATCTCCATACTTTTGCACCTCAAAGCCTTCCCCGGTGGCGCCCTGTTCCAGCATGTGGGCCAAACAGCATTGCGTCAGCATGGCATCCATGCAGCCGAACCCCATGCAGCAGCGCACCTTTGTGGATGGCGCTTGTAGCTCTGTCCGTAACTTTGCAAGGCGTGCTTTCAGCTGACCTAAATGATACTCTGTTGCCTGCGTGCAAAGATCGCGGCAGCAGCGTATGTTTCCTTAAGCGATGCTTTTGGATATTGTGAGCAAGTCATCCGAACGACTCCTGCATCCAACTGTGCCTGGCGCTGCCAGGTCACCGCGCACTCGCTCCAAGCAAACGTACTTTATTCTTTTGAGTTCTTGCCATCTCAAGTTCAATCTCTGCATGTGCATCAGGGGCAAGTTGGTGAGGCAGGGCTTCTTCAAAGATCCAGTGAAAACAGGAGCGCACCTTTGATTTTTTCGAGGATCCCCATTTTGGCTGTGTTGTGCCCTGGCTACCTGGGTCGATTTTGGAAGAACAGAGTACTTAACTAGCGTAATTGAGCTGGATGTACAAGATCACTTACAGATCGCGCTGGATGATCGGTGGTTGGCAATCTTCTAAACCCTTGTACTGGAGGCAATACAGCCGATGCATTGCCGCCACGTTCTATGCAGGTAAGCGTCACTAGATAGCTGAATTTGCAGCTACAGTCCGCTGATGGGCAAGCCCGGATCAAAGAGTGCCCAAGGACACACAGGGAGCTGAGCTGCAGCCATTGGTGCACTGTCCAGACATGAGACATAGCCTGTGGTACTCGCAACCAATGTCATTTCGTTAGTCATTCTGCTCTGACGATGATACAACGTCTTGTATATACGAGATGTCTGTCTTCGTTGTATATAGGGTGCCGGGGTGAATTGTGACACCCAGTAGCTTTAAAAGCTTGCCAAAGGTCA
>QAXD01000173.1:1149303-1255740 GCA_004335575.1 Haematococcus sp. NG2
GTTTAGAATTTAAATTGTCACATTTGACCCCGGTTCACAATTCACCCCGCCCCCTCATATATGTATATGGCAACGTCTTATACATACCATTCCCCTCTTCCACCAGTCACCTGCTCCGCCTGCATATCTGGATGTAAGGCTTTGCTTTGCACCATTAGTGGTGTCTCAGCTCACTGCGTGCACCGTCGTGCCCATCAACTAATTATTCTTATGCACAATTGTGCCCTACCCCTGTGGTACACCTGCATCCTTGCACCTACATCCTTGCATCCTCTCTATAGCTGCACGTGTAACCTGACCGCCATGCCAGCCCCCAGACGTGCCACGTGCCTTCCTAAAGGAGGCCAACGGCCCAACTGGGAAAGTGTGATGAACTGATCAGTTCTCAATGATCCTTCCTTGCTGTCAAACGTGCATGATTATGTTGAGAATCACACGCACATCAGTTATCATACCAGGTCCTCGTTTGATCACCATGCAAGAAACCTAGGAGTTTCATAAAGGCGCTGCTTGGTTACTTGTGGGCATCGCTAGTAATGGCAGATCTGGGTCTGGCCTCTTGGGTGTCAATTGCACTGGCCTGTGTGCTGGGCGTAATTACGTCGGGACTACTCGCTGCATTTAGTTTCTTGCGTCGATTTCCGCCCGTACAGAAGGTACGCATGCCGATCAACCGAATTGGGGAAGTGCACAGGTTCTCCATTTGCATGGGGCGCGTGTGAATTGTGCTGCCATGCTAAGTCAGCTGCTGCTTGCACAACCCTGGCCGATGCCATACAGGGTACTCTTGCCTTCTTCCACCCATTTGCTGATGGTGGTGGTGGCGGAGAGCGGGTGCTGTGGTGCGTGCTGGAGATCAGCAGTGCAGCACATTTAGCGAACTTGATGTGTGTGTGTGCGCGTGTGGTGGGCTTGAAGGCCGCAGCATCCCCATATGCTGCAAGGGCGATTGGCCATGCATGCACCACGTACTCAGGTGTGCAGTCAAGGCCCTGCAAGAATCACGGCCAGACATCAAGGTATGTGACAAGCAGCAGTGGCAGCACATGGTGCTGAAGCATGTGAAGGCTGCTACTGTGCGGCAGGGTGTGATTTGATCACGGCACCTGACGAGAACCACGTGCCATGCAAAATTGCACCCTTTTCACACCTTGCATGAGTGCTCACAGATCGTCATCTATGCACGTGCTGGTGTCAGCGCGGAGCAGCTGGTAGCTGATGCAGCCCAGCGCTTTAATGTGGCACTCATACCCAATATCCAGGTGCGGGCATGTTCAGCTGGCGCAGCTCACGTGTGCCTTGCTGACTGCGTGTCGCGTGCATGCACCCTTTGCGCCATCGCTGACGGCCATGCTCCAGTACATGCCGGATATGAGCTCACTAGGTGCAGCCTGTTGCCTGAGCATCCCTCAAGCCAGCCCCGCCCTGCCCTTGCCCCTGCCCACCCCCCTGCTACTCTGCACCACGCACCCCCACAGGTGGTGGGGCTGCAGCACACAGAGCTGCTGCTGCCTGAGCGCTACCCGCGCTTCACCCTGCTGGCTCAGGCCTGGGGCTCCGCACGGCTGGGGGCTGAGGCGCTGAGCAAGCTGGTGCCGGAGCTGTATGTGGACACCACGGGGTGGGCGTTCACATACCCGCTCGCGCGGCTGGCCGGTGCACGTGTGGCCGCGTACACGCACTACCCCACAGTGTCCACGGACATGATCACCCGCGTATGGGCACGCAGCACGGAGTACAACAACGATGCGGACATTGCAGGTGCAGTGGGTGCACTGGGATGTGCCTGCACCCGACGTTGGCTGCACCTTGACGTACCACAGCCTTGCTTTTGCACGAGATGGTGCTCATTTTCCAACTGTGCCCAATCTGCTGGGCCATGCTGTATGTTGCAGCGCTTCATACAAACTGCTGTGTAATCGCGCACACAGGCTCCCCCATCAAGTCAGCCATCAAGCTGGTGTACTACAACTTGGTGGCTCTCATGTACGGCGCATGCGGCGGCTGCGCGCATGTCGTCATGGTCAACAGCAGCTGGACCCGCCGCCACATCGCACGCCTGTTTTGGCGCAACCCACTTAAGGTGCTGGCAGGCCGGGGTGGGGGCCCGGTGCGCGTGTACCCGCCGTGTGACACGACAGAGCTGCAGAAGCTGCCGCTGGACAGGTGCGCGTAGTGTGGGGGTTTGGTGCACTGGTCAATCATCTCTGTGGCTGTGTGCTGGTTGCCCTCGTGCCAGATTGGCGCGTTGCACCCAGTGCTGTGTGCCCCCACGACCCCTTCCGTGGCTGCAGGGCGCTGAAGCAGCTGTTCCTGGTCAGCGTGGCCCAGTTCCGGCCTGAGAAGAACCACAGGCTGCAGTTGGAAGCGTTTGCAGCAGCCAAGGCGCGCGCATGTGAGGCTGGGGTTGTGGGGGCCTGGCAAGTGCACTGTGCTCAGTTTGCCTGCTAACTGGTGGGCCAGTGGTTGCCACTCACTGTATTCAGCTGGACCACTGGGAGGCCAACCTGTTGTTCAGCATGCAGCAGCTCAACATTCACAAACAAGCACTGTTGCACACAAGCATCTGATCTCAGCACCCTGCTCTTCCCCTCTGCAGCTGCACCGGGTGTGGAC
Organism: Haematococcus sp. NG2; assembly: GCA_004335575.1. Taxonomy (NCBI): domain Eukaryota; kingdom Viridiplantae; phylum Chlorophyta; class Chlorophyceae; order Chlamydomonadales; family Haematococcaceae; genus Haematococcus; species Haematococcus sp. NG2. The sequence continues at coordinate 1,151,920 of QAXD01000173.1, forward strand.
CACATGCATGCACATGCGCTGCGTGCTGCGCGGCTGAAGATGGTGGGCAGCTGCCGCAATGACAGCGACCGCGCGCGGCTGGCAGAGCTGCAGGCATATGCACAGGAGCTGGGGGTGGGGGACAGCGTGGACTGGTGAGGATGCTGATGACGAGGGGCCAGCCGGCTGGGGTGTGCACTGCTGCTGCAGCCAGAGACTTAGCTCGTACTGCACAGCACAGCAGACTCTGACATGACATGCCTGCGCTGCGCACCTGGGTCTCAGGTGTGTGAACGTGCCTTTTGCTGAGCTGCGTTCGCTGCTTGGCGGCTGCGTGGGGGGCCTGCACACGATGCGGGACGAGCACTTTGGCATCAGCGTGGTGGAGTACATGGCAGCTGGTGCGATCCCTGTTGCACACAACTCAGGTGGGTTGGGCAGTGAGGAGGGACGTGGCACGATCTGCCTCACTCTCTGGCAGCAGGAAAGCCGACATATTCTTTGAGCGGATCAGGTGCCACTGAAAGCTTGGTGACAACATGTGAAGCATGTGCACGAGGACATTCTGCACGTGCTGTTGTTGCACTTGTTTTGTGCAGCTGGGCCACGTGAGGACATTGTAGTGCCATGGCATGGTGAGGACGGGGCGGAGCAGCCCACTGGCTTCCTAGCCACAACATTGGACGAGTACGCAGATGCAATCACCCAGGTGTGGGCTGTGCTCATCAAGCTTGGGACCTGCACAACATGCTCCCAAATGGATCTCTTGCCTTGGAGCTTCACTGTGTGGCAGTTGTGGTTGGTGCATGGGCTGCGGCCTGGCTCGCATAGCTGCGCACATCTGGTGCAGGCTTATGATGTGCACCCATTCAAGCTGTGCATGCACTTGTCACAGATCGCTGTGTGCCTCCTTGTACGCAGGTGCTGATTATGAATCAGCACGAACGGCTCAAGATTTCTGCTGCTGCACAGCAGCACGCGTCCTCGTTCAGCACTGAGCGCTTCATGCAAGATTTTATGGCCGCAATCCAGCCTGTGCTACCAGCCAAGCAGTGACACCACACCTGGGCAAGCTCGTCATGAATGGAAGTGAGATGCAACGCAGGGCATGAGGCAGCAGGCGCTGTCGAAGGAAGAGGCAGAGACTTCACCACGGGGACGGAATGGTTACATCACAGGCACCTCTGAACAGGGCCTGTGTTGAAAGTTAACAAATCCAGAGTTGTTGCATGTGCAACATCAATGCTTCAGTTCGAGTTTCAGCCTGCTGCCAGCGCAGCCAGGGCAACTCAAAACCAAGGAATAAGGAAGACGCCTGACTGCGCATAGACCCATGCGGGTCAAAGAATTCCAGGCCCCCCATTTCCGCAGTTGCATAGCAGATGTTGCATGCAAACGCCGGACAGCAGACCAATCAGAGTCTCCTGCGAAAGTGCACCCCTGCTCTTCTCCAGCTAGCACACAACAACATCTGAGACACAAACAACAAGAGATGAAGAGTCATGCAAAAACGTTGCACCAATACAAGCGACTCACTGCCGCACGCATGCCACATGCGCCAGCCGCCATGGGCAGACAAGCAAAAAGCGCCCACGCCCCATGGCCAGCACCTTGCATCCGCATCACAGTCAGCCTACAGCTGCTGCCATCTGCATGTCATCTTGTGTTTGGGACCGACAATGCAACCCATGCGTCGATCTTTGGTGCCAGCTGTCCAGCTGCTGCAAGTTGACTGTTTAGTAGGACTCCTCCTTGGCGACCTGCGTGGCAAGATTCGCAGAGCATTATACCATGTGTCAACGCGCGCGTGCAATTGATGCCAGTGCAGGCACGTGATGCAGTAGGACTTAAGGAGTGAATATGGTACCACTCAACACTCATCCCCACTACTAAATGCTCCACGCTTCTGACAGGACAATCCACGACACTGACAAAAATCGACGCCTGCGCAAACCCTGGCTCACACTGCTGCACATGCCTTTCCATCCACACACCTCGTTCAGGGACAGATAGTACTGCAGAGAGTTGGTGACCAGCAGCACCATAGGCGCCGTGAGGGGCTCGCCATGGTACGTGATGAAGAACTCGTCGCGCGCCTGGTTGCCCACAGTGTCCACCTCAGCTGACACGACATTCAGGTTGATGTCCTTGAGCACACGCACAATGTCAACCAGCAGGCCGGGGCGATCAGCCGTGACAATCTGCAGCAGGGATGCCGCGCCGTTGGGCGCCTCAGTGACATCAATGCGGGTCTGCACCACCGAGCGGCGCTGGCCCAGAGGCTTGGTCATGTCCGAGTCAACGGGCTTGCTGGCACCCAGCGCCTGGGCACTCTCCTGAGGGGCATAAGCCGCAAGGATGCCTTGTTCAATGCTGCACAGCCTTGCACATGCATGTGATGATAGGCAAAGCATCCTGCAGCCCATCAGGGGCTGCTCCCCATGCAACTGGGATTACCTAACCTGGGATACACGCATACATGTGATGACTGTGTCCATGGTACCCATGCAACCACAAGCCTGCCGCATACTTTCACATGGCTTGCCATATGCAAAGGCCCAGCCCAGCAGCCTGGTGTGATGCATGACTCACTGGGTAGGTGGCGACCAGGCTGTTGAGTACTGTCATGCGGATCTCCTCCAAGCGTGCGGACTTGACGATCTTCTCGCTCGTGTCTGCCTCAGTGATAAAGAAGGTGTTGGAGTTGTTGCCACCCTTGCTTGACAGCTTGGCGCGGCGGATGTTCAACCCCAGGTTCTTCAGCGCCGTGACCTGCGCATGCAGGCATGGTGGCACATGGAGGTGGTCGCACATGCAGCCAGGTCCACTACCTTCCAGCCTGGTGGGATGATCCATCTTGACAAGGCATATGCCTGTAGGCGTTTGCCACGGGGTGCACAGTGCAGCTGTAGCCTGAGACCAGCGCCCCGTGCCCCTCGTGGCGCCCCGTCAGCTTCTACCGAACAAAAATGCACCCCTCCGCACCCAGTGCTCACCGTCTCGAGCAGCTCGCCCAAACGATCGCCATACTCCACGGTCACCACAGTTGCGAATGGGTCGGTCGTGTTATCAATCTTCACTGTGGGGACAGTGCTCGGTGCCTGAGCTGCTTGTGCCCTGCCAGTGCAGCAATTACGCAATGCGCGAGCTCAGGGGCCGCTGCCATATGTCGCAGCTGGCTCTCGGAGTGCGCTGGCGTTGGCTTCAGATAGCGCACCCAGGCAAGCTGCTTACCGGGAGATGATCGTAAGGCCGCGAGGGCGCACCAGGGGGCATGAGAGCACGATCTCGGGGGTCCTGCGAGCGCCATGGTCTAGTGTGTCAACTAGGGCCACGGACCTGAAAGCGCCCTGCCGGACAGATGGGTTGTTTACCTGGTGCTGCAGCCGGTCGCGGACAGCGCGCGCAAGGGGGACGAGATCACTGGTTTTGCAGCACTGCGCGCAGCGCTGCGTGCCAGAGCCGTGGCTTTGCTGGTGTGCAGAACAGACACTGACATTGTAGTAAGCTAACTACTAGCAACTTGAAAATGGTCACGAGGGTGCTGCAAACGACTGAGAAACAACGAGTCAGCATCACTCCTCATCACGCGTGAAAGAGGGGGTTTCCGGACACGCGCTCTCTACCAGCTGCTGCCTTTTGATCAATGCCGCTCATCCACGTTCCCCTATCTTTTGATCTACCATGATCTGAACGGCCCGTGCACCAGCATTACGCCTTCTTGTGCGAGCTCCACCACTGCCGCACAAACTGCTTGCATTCCTCCAGGGTACCTTGTGGGTGCACAAGCTGCCAGTCCATGGCTGCTGCCATCACCTTGCCCAGCTCTGGACCTGCCTTCTGCAGCCCTAGCGTGGCCATCACCTGTGGCCGCGTTTGCGGGCAAGGCACTGGTCGTCTGTATCATGTTCTCACTGCTTGGCTTGCAAGGAAGACACAGAGCGTGTATGTGCATGTGCCAGTACATGCGTGCGTCAATGCTACACAGCAGGCATCACATCGTCACGCACCGCCTTGCCATCCAGCAGCGGCTTCCACTGCCAGCAGTCAGTGAGCCCAAATGCCTCAGCCGCGGACAGCAGCGTCGCAGACATGTCCCTCTGCAAAGCTGCCTGCCCGTCATCATCCTGGCTGCCGGCCGGCGGGCCTGCCTCATCACCCATCGCCCGTGCAGCATCCACACCCAGCGGAAGTGCATGTGGGCTGGTGAGCACTGGTGCCAGCATGAAACCCAGGCGCCAGTGCTGCTTGAGCTTACGAATGGTGTTGCCGATGGTGACCTTGACAGCATCTGGTGCAGAGGTACCGTCGCCTTGTGCTTCAGATGAGGCTAGCTGCTGCGCAACTGACAGCAGCTGTGGTGCCTGCGCAAGACAACAATCAAACGTGCCCATCTTGTCACTGGCATTCATCAGGAACACAAAATTGAAATGCGAGAGCCACGACAAGGGGCTGGTGTGGGCATCAACAGCGTGGTGCAGCAGGCCACAGCGGGATGGCGTGGTAGCAGCAAAAGCTGTGCTCACCACTTCATGCAGCAGCACCACCATGTCGGCGTCCTTGGCACGCCACTTGATAGATTCGCGCACAATGTGCGTTGTGAGTGGGCCCGGCTTCCCTTTGGCAGCAGGCGCTGTGCAGTTCCGCAGGGGCAACAGCAGTGCTGATAGCAGGAAGAAGCGGCGCTCCTCCGCATCCAGCTGCAACAAACCAACAACGCAGATCAGTGAACCCTGACTGCCAGCTTGGGTGCTTCCCATCAAGCCTGACCAATTCAAAAAAGGGCACACAAGCAGCATGCAGCGTATGTAGTCCTTGCCATCACCCTACCGTGACATTCTGTGATGCACGGATAGCGTCTGCAGCTGCCATGCACTGCACACAATGCTCTCCAAAATTTGCCTCCAGCAAGGGCTGTGTTGCAGGGTGGGGAGCAAACACCACAGAGAAGAGCGACAGCTGCAGCAGGACCTTCACGGACGCTAGCGGGGAAGGACCTGTGCAGCATCCGTGAGGCACGCAGCACAGCACACACGCACATGCAGTGGCTAAAGGGCGGGCATGCCTGGCACCCATTCATGGTTTTGAATCAATGCCCAAACCTGCTATGAAGATATATGCAAGCTGAGCGGATGATACCCACCATTAAACATGCCCTCCAACTCGGTCCCTACGCGCTCACGGCTAATCTTCTGGCCCAGGGCAGTGCGCACCTGCAAAAAAGCATGAATGCACGCGACAGGCTATGTTTGAAAGTCTGGCACCCCTCTAGCAGGCCTGGCATGTGAGGGGTGAGAGCATAACATCATGACAGCGTGGCTGCTGGAGCAAACCTTGTGCGGTTTTAAGTGGATGATTGCACAGAAACGTGGCTCAGAGTGCGTGGTCGACATGGATCGAGTTAAGGTTAATGTGAAGTGGGGGAAGGAGTCGTTCAGCGACGTGGAGGTGAACTTGAGCGACACGCCGCTGGTCTTTAAGTCTCAGCTGTTCGCGTTGACTGGCGTGCCCCCAGATCGCCAGAAGGTGACAGGCTCGGCGCACGAAATTCTTCTTGACTACTCACAGCTGTTAATGCCTGACAAGGGGCCTCAGATCTATGTTGGGTGTTGCTCACATGGGTTGTCCCATCAATGCTGCAGGTGATGATTAAGGGCGCATTGCTGAAGGACGAGGAGTGGGGCAAAGCAGCTCCCAAGGAAGGCGCAACCATTATGCTCATGGGTTCGGCAGACGCCAAGCCCATCGAGCCCCCCAAGGACCTGCCCAAGTTCGTAGAGGATTTGCCGGAGGGGCAACAGGCCCATCTGGAGACGAAGGCGTATGGTGCCGGCCTCGAGAACCTCGGGAACACATGCTACATGAACAGTGTTGTGCAGTGTATGTATGCAGTGGAGCCCCTGCGCCAGGCCCTGCGCACCTTCACACCCGCAACTCAGGATCCCACCTCCAAGCTGGTCAAGGCAGCCAAGGATCTGATGCAGGTGTGGAACAGCAGCCATCCACGCACAAATTGCATGTTTTGCATGTCACCCAACATTCCTGCCCAGCACACGAAGCAACATGGGGCCCTGTTCTGTTGCAATCACGTGCAGGACATGGAGCAGGGCGGGGAGCCCTTTCCTCCCTACGCATTCCTGATGATGCTCCGTGAGAAGTTCCCCCAGTTTGCGCAGCAGGGCCAGGGGGGTGCATTCTCGCAGCAGGATGCTGAGGAGTGCTGGACCAATGTCATGTATGCCCTGCGGGAGAAGCTGAAGGTGCGGGGTGCAGCCGGTGCCTGACACGAGGCAAGCATCCCAAACCTTGCACGATCTGGCCATCAGATCTGAATGACAGCTGCAGCAGCGCACGTGCGCATGGAAGCAACAGCTGCACAGCCTCATGTGCCATGTGCCAACTGCACGGTTCCTGCACAGGCAGAGGATGGGTCGTCCATGCTGGAGAAGTTGTTTGGCGTCAACACCACCCTGAAGCTGGCAAATGAGGAGAGTGGCGAGGAGCTGCAGGTCTGTGCATGTGTATAGGATCATCTCTCTTAACGTGCATGCACAGCCCACCCCCGATGCAATGTGCGCCAGGGTGAGCTTGCTGATGCTTTGGTGCACGCGCAGGAGAACGCGACAAGCTACATGCTCAAGTGCAACATTGACAACACCGTGAACCACCTCCATGACGGCATCAAGCTGGCACTGAAGGACGACCGCGAGAAGATGAGCGAGAAGCTGGGGCGCAGTGTGGTGTTCAAGGGCAGCAGCGTTCTGACGCGCCTGCCACCCTACCTGACTGTGCAGCTTGTGCGCTTCTTCTACAAAGTCGACACACAGAGCAAGGCCAAGGTGTTGCGCAAGGTGCGCAAGAGTGGCTGTGGGCCAGTGCGAACAGCCGGGTCCGTACTGCATGTGCCATGCCAGGGTGTTCCTGTCTGATTGCTGCAGCTGCAGCCAATAGGCACCCCGTGGGGCTGGAGCCCAGGAACTGACCAGGAACTGACCTTGCCAACCTTGATCTCATCCACACCCTGTGCAGGTGAGCTACCAGATGGAGCTGGATGTGTATGATTTCTGCTCCCCCGAGCTGAAGAAGGCACTGGACGGGCCACGCGCAGCGTACAAGGAGGCACAGGACCGCGCTATTGAGGCAGCAAAGAAGGCCAAGAACGACGCAAAGAAGGCAGTGGCTGCTGGGGGAGCAGCCCCCATGGCAGTGGAGCCTGCAGCGCCAGCGGCCTTGGGGGCGCCAGCTGCTAGCAGTGCAGATGTGGAGATGAAGGATGCAGATGTCACAGCAGGGCCCAGCACATCTGGGGCTGCAGCTGAGAGCTTCGTGGGTGCAGCAACAGGTGCGTTCAGCCAGGAAGCCTGGTGGCAGCCTGAGGGGCATGCCAACCGCCGCTGGTTGTTTGTGCGGTGCAATCTACATGACGTGAGATGCAGCCATACTGGCATGGGACAAGCACATGCCCACCAGTTGACTAACCCCTTTTATCAAACTTAGCACCATGGACCAATAGACTGAATGTCGTGCATGCTTTCCATTCGTGTCTGCAGGCAAGTATGAGCTGTTTGGCGTGCTGACGCACAAGGGCCGCTCAGCCGACTCAGGCCACTACGTGGCATGGATCAAGCAGAAGGATGGGAAGTGGGTGCTGTTTGATGACGATCAGCTGAGCTTCAAGACAGACGAAGAGATCCTGGCACTGAGCGGTGGCGGCGACTGGCATATGGCATACCTGCTGCTATATCGTGAGGTCAAGGTGCCAGACGTGGCAGCAATTGCAGCGCAAGCCCCTGCTGCTGCTAGCTCGTGAGCAAGCAGCAGGTTGTGGGGGATGAGCACTTATGCAGGCAGGCAGCTTATTGAATGGAGCTAGCCATATAAGAGTAAAGATATGTGCAGTGGGCCGGGTATGCAATGCTTCAGGATGGAGTATAATCTGTATAAAGTATGCCGCACACTGTCTACACCGCAGACACTACATGGCCTTTGCCTTGTAACACCACCAAGTGGCATGTGGGCACTCAATGACTTGTTCAAGTGCATACAGCAGTACAGCAGCACAGCATGACGCACACCCATACCACACGCACCTGCTCACTGGAAGCTGCCTCCATCAGCGCTGGGTCAAGCTCAAAGCCAAAGCGTGTGGCGAAGCGCACAGCACGCAGCACGCGCAGTGGATCTGTGGTGCATAGGGTGGTCACATGCCAAGGAAAGCGTTCAGCATCTGTAGCCATCATGTGCTAACGCAGGGTGTGATCATATGCTGGGCCAGCCCTGGCACCACGCACCATCCAGGAACGTCTCATGCGGTGGCAGCGGTGTGCGGATGAGGCCCGCACGCAAGTCAGCCAGGCCACGGCCGGTCAGGTCCTCCACACAGCCCTGCATGTGCCAGCCCCAGAGTGTGCGTGTGGAGGAACATACCACATGCTCTGTCCGCATGCTTGTTTGTAAGAGATGCTTGCTGGATGCTGCAGCATTTACAAGACAGCTTTATAAGTCAGTCACAGTCAGCCACGAAGCCTTGCGTGATACATGCCAGCCTCAGCAGCGCGCCTGGTTGATGTTGTAAAACAGTGAGTTGATGGTGAAGTCGCGGCGAAGCGCGTCCTGTTCTGGGGTTCCAAACGTCATAGTCGGGATCCGCGAGTCTGCAGCATACGTTTCTGACCGGAGGTTGACCAGGTCGATCCAGATGTTGTTGATCTTCATGCGTGCCGTCTCCAGGTGCTTGGATTGGTCAGGGTTGGATTGAATGACAGCCGCACTGCGCACCTCCTTGCCGCGTGACAGCAGGTATTCATTCACCTGGGGTGTATACCGTGTATTGGTGCATGCGGAATGATCCAACGGTGGAATGGCATGCACACGCTCATGCACTGGACGGAGACCACAGATGCAATATGTGGTGCTTAAACAGGAGCCCCGGATGCAATGCACATCCAGAGGGTTGTGCATTTCCATGCGCAGCTGGTTGACATCCGCCATTTCCCTGGGGACACACATGCTTTATGTGCATACGTAGTGGCCTGTGTGCCAAGGAGCATCCACCCACCTTGTCTGCAAAGTCCTTGCCCAGCATGTTGTCCAGCGCAATGTCAATGTCGAGGGAGTCCTTGCCCAGCAGCTTGTCACGCACCCAGCCGCCCGCGCAGCGCAGCACTGTGCCCGTGCCTGTGACCTGCACGGCCTCCAGCAGCGTGTTGAACAGTTCACGCTCCGTGTCATTCAGCACCACTGTGTCATGCACGACTGCCATCTTGGCCTGAGTGCTGCCGCCGCTGCCGCTGGTACTGGTGCCGCCGCTAGGTGAGCCGGTTGATGCTTGTGAGACCAGAGTAGAGCTGTTCCTCACTGCTAATGCAGGACGCCGAGCCTGGTGCTGCGCTGCTGCTTGAAAGGTCTTACTTGCCCAGCACTGCAGACCTGCTGACAGTGACCAATGGGTAGATGATGAGCGCAGAGGGTGCCTAGAAGATGATGTTAAAAATTGAAACGTTTTGCTGGTGATGGATGATGCCTGGATCGGCAGTCTGGTGTTGTGAAGCACACCTGCCATCCAGAATTCCTGGATATGCAGCTTTGTGCTCGTTGCAACGCTACTAGCATACAACAGGCCTGAACGATGCCACACAATCTCACAAGCGTCACATTCTGTGCCGGATTGTTCTCCTGATCTCCTTCCACGGCCTTCAAATGCAAAACTCGGCTTAATCCTTGGCGTTATGTCGGGTCCATCGTCTAGTACCTTCTACCTGGGTCCTGCATGGGTAGCCAGCAGCAGGCTCTTGGCCCAGGCAGCAAGGCCTGCCGTGGGTTCAGCATGTTTGAGTGCAGGTGATCCCCCTGCACATGCTGCTATGCACATGTGATGAAATGGTGCATGTGACGATGCATCCTTGATGCCGCTTGACTGCCCTGCAGGTGCTGCAGCCCAGCCGGTTCAGCCTGAAACATCTAGCCTCCTGGCCCCAGCCGTTCAGCGAGCCTCATCATTGTCGCAGGTGTGCATGCTGCTGGCACGGCGTTTGGGCCGGCTGGACCAAGCGTAGGATCATAATTTAAACGACTCGTGCTTCCAGTGCAGACAACCCACATTTGCACATGGCACACAAACCCGCACGCAGGAGCACGGCAGACAGGGCCATCACGGCAGCCGGGGCTGGGGCGTGGCAGCCGCAAGTGCCCTTGCATGGGTGGCAGGTGGCCTGCTGACCACCACTGCGCTTGCTGAGGCACGGGCAAGCAACAGCAAGCCCCCTGCCAGCAGCACCAGCAGCTCCGGAGGTGGCACGGGCGACAGCGGCAGCGGTGGCAGCGCGCTGTCAACTGTGAGGCAGGTGCTGCGTGATGCGTGGGTGGAGGTGGAGGAGGATATGGCACGAATGAACGCGCGGCTACCCGCCAACACACCACAGCTGCGTGGCATGGAGCCACGGGTGTGTGGTGCTGCTGGGGTGTGGCAGAAACAGCCTGCTTGTGACCGCCTGCAGCTGTGTGCATGATGCAAGGGCTGTGGCCTGCGCGCGTGCCTGCGTGCGCAAGGCGACACACAGGAACCGGGTGCCATGAAGCGCAGTGATGGGCCGTGGCTCATCCAACATGTGTTCACCTGTGGCTGTGCATGGGCTGGCTGCTGGGGCTCAGGTGTCTTTGGGCGTGGATGGGGCCAGCGTGGAAGTGGCCATCCCGCTGCGCCAGGGCGCCAACACAGATGCGGTGCTGTCTGCGCTGGTGTCCGCCTTCTCGCCCGCCCCTGGCTCATCCGCCTCCACGAGCATGCGGGTGCGAGGGGCGGGCGTGGTTGCGTCAAAATTGGGCTATGAACGTAGTTTGTGCTCATAGCAGTGCCCGGGTTACAGGGAGCTGCCTCAGCTTGTGCTTGTTGACTTGTACATTGGTTACGGCATAGTTTATGGTGCGTCATCAGCTTGGGGCGCTTGTTTCTCATCAGGTGCTCCTCCCTGGCTAAGCTATGTGTTCATAGAGCATCCTGTGCACTCTCTGAGCATGCCCCCTGCACACCTGTCTGCTTGTTCTGTGCTGCACAGTCGCAGCAGATGGGTACCACCAGCATCGTGCAGCTGGAGGTCACGGACCGCGGGTCCCCCAAGCACGGGGGTGGCGGCACACTGCGCGCGCAGCTCTTCATCCCGCCAGCCTCAGGCCTGGAGCGCGCGGAGGTCACGGTGACCAAGCGCTGGGCCAGCGGCGCCACACCCGCCCTCACCCAGCAGGAGCTGGATGGACTGGTGTCGGTGGTGCGCGCTGCCAACCTGACATTCGCATCGGACGCGTCTGCGTCGCAGTGGCCCAGCCTGCGGCGGCACGGCCTGGGCGCGTCCCATGATGAGCTGGAGTCGCTGGTGCGGGAGCTGGAGTCACAGGTGCGCAGCTTTTTCAGCTGTTGGTTACCACCAGATCCGCAGACAGCGGCAATCATGACATGTGACACGGCGGGGCTAGGGCTGTGCTTGTGGCTCTTACAGGCAGCTGCCTGCTGCGCAGTTCGTGACAGTCAGTTACAACCCCGCCTGCTGCACAGTTCTTCGGGCCCTTCTTTGGCGGCATGGTCATGGGCGGGCTGCGTGATATGATGGAGCAGCTGTCACGTGATGGCGCCCTGGTTGCGGGTGTGGAGAGTGAGGAGGGCGAGGAGCGGGGGGACGGCAGTGTGCATGGCCACCCAGGGTTTGGCGCCCCATCCCCGTTCCAGCAGCCGCCTGTGGCAAGGCGAGGAGGCCGGGGCGGTGGTGATGCTGCTGATGGCCATGACTGGGGCAGCCCCCAGGCCAACCAGGCCGTGAAGCAGCTGCAGGGCATGGGCGCGCAGGTGTACCCACCAGGTGCGGCCAGCCCCACATGGCTGGCTGTCCAGCTGCTGCATATGTGCAAGAAGTGGAGCTGCTGCCGTGCTGCCTGCTTCTGCCCTTCATCCTTCTGCGCTGCCATCCTCTGACCATAGCGGCATAGGAGCTTGTGTTGCCAACGTACAAATGCTGTGTCCCCTGGCACAGGCAAGAAGGACCAGCTGGATTGGGGCGTGCTGGCCGGCTATGAAGACCAGAAGCGCCTGATCGAGGACTGCCTGCTGCTGCCCCTGCTGCGGCCGGATGTGTACGCCCAGCTGTCCAAGGCCACACGCGCCAGCCCAGGCACCAACCGCCCACGCGCAGTGCTGTTTGAGGGGCCGCCTGGCACTGGTGCGCCACACTCCACACCTGCATTCAGGGTTCCAAAACCTGCTGTGAAGTCCGCTTGAAGTTGCTTTTGGCCAAAGCTGTCACGCCATTGCAAAATATTGTGCATGGACCAGGCCGTTTGTTAGCAATTGCAGGGTGTCTGCGCGTGTGTGCATCACATGTGCAGGCAAAACAACAAGCGCACGTGTGATCAGCAGCCAGGCGGCTGTCCCGCTGGTGTATGTACCACTGGAGGTGGGTGTCTGGACTACTGCTGCGCACCAAGTGCACTGCTTCCTCAACACAGGCGCCATCTGCCCTAATAATAAAAGTGATAACACGGCGTTTCACAGATCCCATCTGCCCTGCCGGTAAACAATTATGTATACCCTTCAGCGATGCACAGCGCACCCTGCATTTGTGCCGCCGATCTTGCATGTGTGCGCAGGCTGTGCTGTCCAAGTGGTATGGTGAGAGTGAGGGCCTGCTGGCCAAGGTATTCAAGGCGGCAGAGGCACTGGGTGGGGCCATCATCTTCTTTGTGAGTGGTGTTGGCGTATTTTTGGGAACCACGGTTCACTCGGCTGCATCACGGTCGTTGAATGGCTTCTGTGCCACGCCCCAATTCCATAAACAGCAACTTCACCAAGTAAAGACTAACAGGCGCGTCCAGTACGCCGACTGGTCTTGTTCCACTGTGCCCCCTGCTACAGGCTGACTCACCACATCCAAACTGCTTGCCTGCATGCAGGATGAGCTCGACTCCCTGGGTGGGTCACGCGAGCGCGGTGACCTGCATGAGGCGTCCCGCCGCCTGCTCAGTGTACTGCTGCGGGAGATGGACGGCTTTGACGCGGCCAACAAGCGTGCTGTCGTGATTGGGGCCACCAACCGCAAGGAGGACCTGGACCCTGCGCTGCTGTCGCGATTTGACATGGTGTGGGGGGTGGGGGTGGGGATGGCGGTGGGGTTGTATGCCTTGGAGTGAGTGAGGATGTTGAGTGCATGCACCATAGACCGCAAACAACCAGATGCTGCTATGTTGCTAGGTGGGTCGACCGCCTCTTTTCTCTGCAGCTGCGTGCCAATTGTACTGTCTTGTGCTGACCTCTGACCGGTCATGACACCCCTGTGATGTGAAGCCGCCCCTGCTCCTGCTGCCCCCAGGCCATCATGTTCGGCCTGCCCGACGCGCGCTGCCGTGCTCTCATCCTGGCACAGTACGCGCGTCAGCTGCCTGCTGATGACCTGTCCACCCTGGCCGCGCGCACGCCCGGCCTCAGCGGCCGCGATCTCAAGGACGTGTGCGAGCACACCGAGCGGCGCTGGGCGTCCAAAGTACGGGCGGTGCATGTGCAGTAGCGGCTTAGATGCATGCAGTGGCAGCTGCCGTGCTTGCATGTTGTCTACCGCCCCCGTGCTGCACATCCAACATCCGTAGATCACGCTGTACACCATTGGCCTTGTCTGGAACTCTCTGTGCTGCTGTGGTGCTGCAGATCATCCGAGGTGAGGTGGCGGCAGACTCACTGCCCACCCTGCCCGAGTACCTGGCGTCTGCAGCTGAGCGGCTGTCCACCATGAAGCAGCAGCCACGCAGCGCACCTTACGCAGCCCACAACCTCTTCTCATCACAGCTGTGATCGGCTGTGCATATTATTATGATGAACTATCAAGAGTGAGTGGCACGTCGTTTGACGGCAACGGACTGGGCACATGTGCTATCTCTGTGAAGCTGTGATGGTGCCGTGTGAGAGTCATGCAGGATGTCGCAATGCAAATTCTTTTCATGGGTTGGGTGTGCTGAGGCACAGGTGCAGATTGGTACATCAGATGATTGTTGACAAGGACTTCCTGGGATGGACATTGAAACTGGATGGGTTCAAAATGTGTTTGTAATACACACTCATAGCTGCTACAAACACTTAACGACGGCCTTGTTACAGCTTTGTTGAAGTCATGAAGCCCTAGACGTCAAGACTAACGCGGTAAAGGCATGGAGGGTCACGGAGGTATACTCACAACATGCAGCTGTGGCCTAGTTCCTGCTCCACCAGTGGTTGCGCTTCCCCTTCACCTCCTTCAGCGCTGCCTCACTCTCATGGGGCAGCACCAGCCCTTCAGGTGATGCCTTGCTGCTGGCCAGCCACTGCTGGAAGTCCTCCTCATCAAACTCCTCCTCCTCTCCCACCTCCTCATCTTTGCCTTTACTTGCGCTGCCCAGCTTACTGGTACTGCTTGTACTGCTGCCTGCACCCGTTCCCTGGCTGCGCTTCATCCACATCCACCAGCTGCGTGGTTGGGCCGCCACAGCCGCGCTGCTGCCTGCACTGCCGCTGCTGATGTCTGCGCTGCTGCTGCTGCTGCTGCTCCTGCTTTCATCGGCCTCTGCCCTGCTGCCTTGCACACGGCTGCTGTTGCCATGCTCCCTGTCGTGGTGCCCTGGAGCACCTGCCATATGACCGCCTGCTTGCGCATGCCTGCTCTGCACCTCCAGCCTCACAGCCAGCTGCTTCATCTCCATGTCCCTGATGCGCTCAGCCTCGTGCCTGAGGGAGTCCATATCGAGCCCAGCCTTGCCGTCCTGTGCCTGCCTCATGGCTGACCGGTACACAGCATCCAGCTGCTGCTCAGTGCTGAGCCCACGCAGATCAGGCGGCCGCCGCTCTGCACACGGTCGCGCAGCGTGCCGCTTCTTGTCACCATGCACATGCAGGATTGGCGTACATCACCACTGCTAAAATGCGTATGTCACGCGCACTGGACCAGGATGCCGCGATAATGTGTATTGAAATGCAGCCTGCATCAGTCAGCGCTGTAGCCAGCCTGCACACACCTGCCACCAGCGGACTCAGCAAGCCATTGGAGATGAGCGTGTCCTCAAGCCAGATGCGTGGCTGGAGCACTGCATTCAGCATGTGAGCCACGCCACACAGCGGGCCCCAGATCACAGCCCCCAGTGCTCTGTACTGTGCACCTGTAAATGCAAAGCACACAACAGGCAGCTGAGCCCTCTGAGCAATCATGTTGCCGCAGCAACACTGCATTAGAAGACACTCCTAGCACGTGCAAAGAGAAGGCTCGGTGCTGTGGCATGTGCTGTTGTCAGGTCACACCTTGGTAGTGACCAACCACCAGGCTGCCAGCCACAACACCAGCTGCAAAACTGTTCAGGGCGTCATGCGTGCCACGTGCAGCCCGCAGACCTTCCTGGATGGCTGCAGGTGCAGTGCAGGGCGTGGATGCACACCATGGTCATCACATGCACATTGCCGCAGCATGACACCAGTGATTGCCAACACACAACAATAGCATGGGCAGAGCAGGACTCACTCACCACAAAACAGCGCCATTGCACCAGTGTAGCCTGCCACCTTCCGTGGCACATCAGCTATGATGCTGCGTCCCTTGCTGGATGCTGCCTGTGCTGAGCCGACCGCAGAGACAAGCGCTGCATGGGGAGGCATACACCGCATGGTGTCAGTGCAAGCCGCATGTGGCACCGTGTGAGAACATAATACATCATCATCATGAGTGCCCTCCAGGCTGAGAACTATCCCTGAGGTGTAGATCTGTGATTGGTTCTATACTGCCGACCTGCTGCAGTCAGCTTAAGCTTCACACGCTCTTCCCAGCCCTGCTGCAGCGCCATCCTGTCGCAAATGTTCTCTACGTGTTCACAACCTTGATCTCGCAACATACATGCTGAATTTCCACAGTGTGACGGTCTCACTTGAACGCGAACTGTGCTCCTCCTGCAGCGTGTCACAGCATGCGGCGATTACAGCTGCTTATATTTGCTGCTTTGCTAGCCACTGCCATTTTTACTCTTGCACATCTGGGGGTGTTTCAACGTGTTGGGCACGACGTTGAGGAAGCTTTGGAGGAGCTTGGTGGGTCTTGCTGAAATGCTGATAGCGATGCTCCGCGCTGCATCAGCTGTCTTTGAAAACATGTTTTAAAGCACAGTGCAAGCCATGCAGCATGACATGCATAACCTTGCATGTACTCAGATCTTGATGAGGAAGTAGAGGTGGTGCTGCTGGACACACGGGGGCAGCGCATTGGATACAGCAGGTCAACCGCAAACAGCAAGGCCTCGGAGCACACCAGTCAGCATGACGACCATGACCCCGCAGATCAGCATGATCATGATGATGAACATGGCACACCTGGGAAACATGAGAAAGTAGACGACGAGGAAGGAGGTACGCCACACGAGTACGACAGGCATCATGTCATGGTCAGGCATATGTGCTAAGGCATACGGCTTGCCTTCGTTGCAAGCGTATCAACATCGCCAAGGCTGACCAGAGCTGAGCATGTTGGGGTGCCTTTGAGCACTTGAGTGTACATGACCATGGTTGACTGTGATGTACTGCCTGGGTGGTGCAGGAGAAGACGAGCACACCCGAGCGGCTGACACAGTGGCAAGAGGCACAGATCAGGACACGGAGAGGGAAGAGGAGGAAACAAGCAAGGAGGGAGGCAAGCAGGGGCACGAGGAGACAGATCGAGGCACTGAGTACCACCAGGAGGATCAGGAAGAAAGAGAGTCAGGGCACAAGGACGAGCACGAGCACGAAGACGAGGACAAGCACTACCACAAACACAAGGAAACGAGCAAGGAGCGGGAGCACGATATGGACAAGCCAGAGAAGATTGGGGCGGGCCTGCTGTTTGTTTCAGGCAGCAGTGCAGCTGATATGCAAGGTATGCCCGTCACAGCATCAGTCTGTGATGCTTGTAAGCGTACACACACAAACAGTACACAGGGCATGCACAAGGTCCGCGAGCACCGCGTCCCAACACGCAGCAGCTAAGCTTCCATTTTTGTACGTTTCGCGGTCCTGTTACCAACTTCTGCAACATCACTGTGCACCTGCGTACCTGCTTTCCCGCAGTGCTGCTGCTGCGGCGGCGCAGCAAGCACAACGACAACACGTGGGGCCTGCCAGGTGGCAACATGGACGATGAGGATGGAGGCGACCTGCTCAAGACAGCCCTGAGAGAGGGGGTGGAGGAGCTGGGACAGCTGCCTGCCAGCTATACTCAAATGGGCGCCATGTTGACAAAGTGGGTGGATGAGATGTACCCGAGGTGATGCTGTTGATGAGGCGGGGATGCTCGCAGTGCGCTAAACTGCCAAAGGAATGCGTTCAGGCCCAAGCAGACGCGTGAGAAGCGAGCCAAGACCTTGAACAGGGTGACGGTTGCTGCACACGCAGGCGTGGCAAGCGTGGCCAGAAGCACTACACCGTGTTTGTGATGCGTGTGAGCGAGCAGGTGCGGTCGGTGTACCGCCCATCTCTTGACCCGCATGAGCACAGCGAGTGGCGGTGGTTCAAGCTGTCAGACGTACAGCAGCGGCACTCGGCAGCAGCACGCAGTGGGGGCATCCTGCAGGCAGGAGCAGGTATGAGTGCCTTGCCAGCTGAGGTTCAGTCCATGGAGCTGCATCCAGTGGTAGAGAAGGTGCTGGAGCAGGCAGGGGGCCAGCTGCTGGAGAAGCTGGGGTGAGCTGGTGGGTGGGCGATCCGTGCCTACATTATCAACTCATCTTGTGCCATGAACAGATGAACTCATAACATCATTGCAATCGGCATGTAAGCTGCAGCTGATCACTGACTGCAAGCCAATGCCTGCAAGGCTTGAATTGTGCTACCCGCAAGCTCCACAGTCTTGACTAGAATCCTGCAAGTGGATATGGGTATCCACAGCCATTCAAATGATATTACGACTCCCACATCACTGTGATGCGGTGCACAAGGCAGTGTCCGCTCACCTCTTGTATTCCAGCCGCCACATCACAGCCAGCTCCAGGCAGCTTGGATCACAGGTTGGGGTGTGAACGCTGCCGCTCTCAATGCTGCCTTTGCTGCCATCCGCCTGCTGGCCAGATGCATGTTGCTGCGCCAGCCATTGTTCATCCTGCACAATACTGGTGGGCAGAGATTCCAACATTGCGGCACACGCATCACGCAGCCACACCACTGCCTGAATGTCTCCCCCGACTGACACCCGCTCTCCACAGGCCAGCCGTGCGGCATGTGCCTTGCGCTCTGCTGGCGTCGCAGATGTGTGCCTGCACCAAGTTCACCGCATGCAGCACACAACAAACCACTCTGACATGTGAATTGATTCATCTGAGCCTGTTCATGAACAGAGCTCAGCTGCCAGCACCCTTGCCTTCATGCCATATGCCAACACTGCTGCACAAGTTACTGCAGCCTTCCATCCATCTCGCACCTCAACGCACTCAACAGCTTCCAGCTAGGTTGGCCGTTCATGTGGACGTAGCACTCCTCCTGCGTTAGCCACTCCGGCAGGCGCGGCTTCCCTGCTGAGAGCACTGCGGCTGTGGCCTCATCGTCACCGCGCGCAATGGCCACCAGCACTGCGAAGGGATCCCTTGCACTGCCGCACTTGTGCCGGCCGCCCCCACCTGCCCGCCCACCAGCTGAGCCCCCTGCAGCTGGGCCACTGCCACTGATGGTGCTGCATGCTGCTTCCACGAGAGCCAGCGGCAGCTGCGCTTTGTCGTGTGGGTTGCCAGGTATCAAGAAGCCATACGTCTCGAGCAGCTCCAGGTTGCTGTAAGTGCCATAGCATAGGAACACTTCATCACCAGCTGCATACCTGCGGCGAGCATACAGCTTGTACGTGCCTGTGGCTGGGTCATAGCTGCCCTCCCCTGCAATCCCTGCAGCCTCCTGCTCCTGATCTTCTGCCTGGGCCCGTGCCTGGCTTATGTGCGTGTCTCCGCCAACCTGATCGCTGAGTGTGAGAGCTGCTACGTTGTGGCTAAGTGCAAGTGTGCCTGGGCTTCCTGTGTCGACTGCAGTCTGCGTTGACAGGGTGGGTACTGTTGCTGCAGCTGTATCAGCAGGGTTCTCAGAGTTTTCAGCCCCTCGTCCTGTGCCGCTAGGCTTATTACAGGACTCTGCAGGTAAGCTGTCTGATGCGCCCGCCATGCCAGTGCTTGCAGCACACACGACATCTGGAGCATCAGTGGCCACTGGAAGCGGCACCAGGATGTCCGGGGTGTGAGGCGCAGCTGGTGGCTGGTAGTTGTGGAGGTCACCAAACGGCATCAAGGCGCCCGCCGAGTCCCACGGCACATACATCGTCTGCAGCATCCCAGCATGGCAGATGCACAGAATACGTGTTGCCACAGAGTGAAGCTGCAACAATGCCCTGTTCCACAGCCCTCAAGGAACCTTAATGGAACTCACCCGTGAGAGAAGGGTGGAGTAGGCCCAGCGCCATGCCCCCAGGCTGCGATATTTCCGTGGTAGCCCTGCATGTGCTCACGCAGACATGCGCATGTGTTGTGTCTCCAGCACTTGCAGCATGCACAGGGCAGTGGCACCAAACATCGTCGTAATCCACCTCTGCCAGTATCCAACTCAGATCGAGCAACCCTGGCCAAGCAAACCTGAAAGGGCAGATGGAGTGATGTGCGCACATGCTCCACCACCCACCCAGCTCCTCCATGATCAACTGTGCCTCTCGCCACTCCTGCTCCACTTTCCTGTTGGCCGCCTCAGCCACATCCTTGGCATATGGCACCTGCAGCGCTGGCACCTCTGTCTCCTTGTTGAAGCAGCATATGGTGGTGTAGGAGCGTGGGAGCTCTCTGAGGTAGGGCGCCCACCAGCGGCCATCACGGACCGTGGCGTCGCGCTGGCCTGTACCCTGCTGCCTGATGCAGGCTGCACCGCCGCTCTGTGTTGCAGCTGCTGTGATGCTGCTCGTGTTGGCGTCAGATACAAGATGCAGCAGGTGTACAGAGAGCACCTGCATAAGGAGCGCATGAGTCCGCTGCTGGTTAGGTGTGGCGAAGGCAGCACTGGAACGGACCGCTGTGTGTGCAGCTCACCTGGTATGCACCCAAGTGCGCATGCCGCACGCTGCGAAGCAGAGGCCCCAGCTGAGGACATGCCTCTGCGCTCCGCCGGCTGATCAGCAGGTGCTCTGGCACTTCAAGCAGCACATCACCAGCCGCCACGCATCCTGTTGCAACCACACCACGCCACCCATGCTGCACAAAGGCAGCCTTGATAGGCCCTAACCTTACTGCTGCCTCTTCACACCACTGCTTGTAGGCAAGGCTTGTCATGCCATGGTTTGGGACTCTGTACTGCTTGTATACATACCTGAATTTTGTGGCAAATAATAATAGCCTACCATGCTAGTCAACATTGGGGCGCAAGCCTCAAGCCTCAACAGAGTCGGATCAGTCACACTTCCTGTGATGTAGAATGCGGAAGCCTGCGAGCCTGTGAGCCAAACCACAGTGCGACAGATTTGAAGGTTCTAGCTTGATTGCTGGGTCAAAATGATGGTTGGGACTTGATCACACGGCGCTAGGACGGTGGGTTTGGTCTGTACTAATAGGCGCAAATCATGGCGAAACTCCTCAAGGTGCGTATCGTTGCGAAGGTCATATATTCATGTTTATTTGTCGATGTCGCATTTGACGAATTTGCCATGACCGATCGCGCAGAGGTTGAATCCAGAGATTTCCGTGTACAAGGACCGTCGTTTCGCTGGCGATGAGGTTGGTGCATGGGTTTCTGCGTGCTTACCAACATGCATGCAGCATGCAGTATAGCTCTCCATGCAGCTTTGGAAAACGCAAGGTGCTCTTGTGGAGGGGACAAACTAGGTGGCATTCAACCATTGTGACTGCTGACCAGCAGTGATCTGCTTGTTTTGTGCAGGCAGACTGGGAGCGTGCTCTGCGCACATCATGCACGCTGTACATTGGCAACCTGTCCTTCTACACACGTGAGGAGCAGATCTATGAAGTGTTCTCCAAGTGTGGGCATGTGGAGCGCATTGTGATGGGACTTGACAAGAACACAAAGACGCCCTGTGGCTTTGCGTTCGTCATCTACTACGCACGGTGCGCATCAGCTGGCGCTTGCTGGTTCTATCGCCATTGGGTGCATTCCTGATGCTGCAGGGGTGCAAGTGGTGCTTGGGTGGTACCCGAGCTGAGCCATGCTGTGCATCTTGGCCTGGGAGGTAGTATGCGCAAGGGCACACACCATGCATGGCATGCAAGCTACCCACCGATGATGCTGTGCAGGGCGGATGCGGAGGCTGCTGTGCGCTACCTCAATGGCACAGTGCTGGATGACCGCGCTATTCGTGTGGATCACGACTGGGGCTATGAGGAGGGGCGCCAGTGGGGGCGCGGGCGCTCAGGCGGGCAGGTGCGTACATGGATGTCGGGGGGGGGGGGGCCTTGCAGCTCGCACATACTACCCGAGCCTGGCTGGCTTGCTGTTTCCTGGATGGGCGTGGGCCTCGTAATCATCCAGGTCGCTTTGCCTTCAGGCTGGTGTTGGTGTACTGCTGGCAGGTGCGCGATGAGTTCCGGCTGGACTATGACCCAGGGCGTGGTGGCTTCGGCAAAGTGGTCCTCAAGGAGATTGAGGTGCAGTCGCAGCGAATGCTGAAGACAGGTGGGTGCAGTTGCCTGTGCTGGCCTTGTATGCAGCCGCCGTTGTCTCTGAACATGCGCACATGCGTGTGGTTGTCGACCTCGAGACTGTCATGGCTGCGCAGGGAGTCCTGCTGGCATGCAGCTGCCAGACAGCAAGCGGGCACGTTTGGGAGATGGCCCATCCTCCGCTGGCCGTGACCGTGCACTGGCAGACAACCCACGCTTTGCGGAGCGCAGCAGGGGGCGAGATTCAGATGATGAGCGGGATTGAACTGTGAATCACTGTTGAGCTCTGGTTACAGGCTGCTGGCATTGGCAATAACCAAAGGCCGTGAGGGGAGGGGGGGGGGCGGGCGGTGAGGATGTTCCATGTTCACTTCCATGTATGCTTTCATGCCCCTGTCCCCAACTGTGGATGACGCCCAAATGCATACTGCGCCTTCCTGATCATGATGTTGGGCTATATGAACCTGAGGAGGTGCTGTTTGTCCCGTACGTCTGCAACTGCACTGGTGGTCGCCAGACAGCGAATGTTGTGCCCATAAATGCTGGACTGCAATGTGCATTTCATGAATGTGCATACTCACAACCATCTGCAGTCTCGAGACCGAATCCAGACCGGATCCAGGACATGAATTGGTTGCAGTGGCCCGGCTGGCCGTCGTGCACAGGGGTGTCACCAAGCACCATGTAACGATAACTGCGTTGGGTTTTCTGCCTGTTACAGAGGAGGGAACAACCGGCCGCACAGGGCCGATGCAGCCAGTTGTGTGAGCTCTAGCCTAGTAGGCCAAGCGCATGTACGCTCGCCCACCCTACTCCCCAAGCATGCAGCAGCCCACCCACTGCACACACTCCATGCCTCAGCCACAGCACGTTCCACCAAGTGTTTAGTACACTGCCGCCTCCTTGGGCTCGCCGTACACGGGCTTGGCCAGGAAGTCGGTGAACTCCTGTGCGGCAGCACCAAGCACCATGGGCATGAGATGAGTCGGGCCCCCGTAGCCGCCACACAACCGTGGTTGCCATCTGAACAATGTGGTGACCCACACGTACATGCTCCTTGCTGCATGGACTGCTGTTGCTCCATGTCAACACAGTGGCCAGACATCATCAACATCCCCATTTCCTCCCATGCAGTGCACCCTGGCATTTGCCGCTGTTTTCCACGCGGCAACTGCAGGAAGCTGGCCTCGTCCACTGTGCAGCGCCATGCTTGCTGCTCTCTATGCGCTGCTCTCCATGCGCAGCTGTGCTGATCTGCTGTGGGCCATGCGCTGCAAGGCTGCCGCCCAGCCCAAGCCCAGCGCCGCACCTGCAGGGGCGCCTTGGTGTACTTGGTCTCGCGCCACAGGTCGGGGGTCAGGAAGCCGTAGGTCTTGGACAGGGCATTGAAGGTGGCCTTCACGAAGTTGCCCAGGGTCTTGCGGGAGCCGCGGGATGAGGTGTAGCAGTCAGCAATGCCGGCCATCTGCAGCACCTTCTTGGGCACACGGGCAGCCACAATACCGGCACCACGGGGTGCAGGCACCAGGCGGATGGACACAGACCCGCACTTGCCCGTGACCTTGATGGGCACAGTGTGCACCTTGCCGATCTTGTTGCCCCAGTAGCCGCGGCGCACGGGCACCACGGACATCTTGGCCTGAATGATGGCGCCGCGGATAGCGGTGGCCACCTGCACGCAGCGACCCAGGTGCCATGCTTGCGACCCACATGCACATATGCATGCATGGCATGCAAGCCAGAGCAATACCACCGTCCAGAAGCAGTTGCATGCGTAGTGCAGCTGCGCGCCCCGCCCAGCCATGGCAGCATGCATGCGCCCGGCCGCCATGCCATCATTTGTGACGCTTGCGCAGCTGCACCAGCTCCGGCTGCCTCCACAGCTGCTGCATGCGCCCCCTCCTTGCTGTTGCGCATGCTGCTCACCTCCTTGGCGCACTTCACGCCCAGACCAACGTGGCCGTTGTAGTCGCCCACCACCACAAAGGCCTGGCAAAGAAGGCAAAAATGCGACGATTAGTGCGGCTTATCTGAACAACGATCATGCCACATAAAAAGAGCGCTCAGCAATGCATTATACCGCTGCACAGCCCGCACGCATGTAGCCGCTCACCTTGAAGCGAGTGCGCTGGCCTGCACGGGTCTGCTTCTGCACGGGCATAATCTTCATAACCTCGTCCTTCAGAGTAGAGCCCAGGAACGTCTCCACAATCTGGTACTCCTTGACGGGCATGGAGAACAGGTAGATCTGCTCCAGGCTCTTAATCTTGCCCTGCAGGCATCAAGGCGATGAAGCGGAGTTCTTGCTGCGCCTCTGTGCAGCATGGCACTGAACCCCATGCCATGCGAGTTGCATGGGACTCGGCCGACACCCTTCCACACGCTCACCTGCTGGACCAGGCGGCCCAGCTTGGTGCAGGGCACCCACTTCTCCTCATCGTCCTTGCGACCACGCCCACGACCACGCCCGCGATCCCCACGACCACGGCCACGGCCACGGTCACCGTCACCACGGCCGCCGAAGCCACGGCCGAAGCCACCACGACCACGTCCTTCTTCGGCCATTGTGTCTGCAAACAGGTTGAGGACAGGTGAGCCAAGTGGGGAGGGCTGCTGCAAATGTATCAAAGTCCCATCAGCAGCAATTTGTACCTTGGGCTGAGAGAGGAACTCAGCAGAAAGGGAGACTCCATGCACACCCACTCGACACATGGCACTCGCACTCTACCTCACTCGGTGCGCCTTTATACGGAGACGCTTTCAACAATTTTTTGGAGCTGCTATTCAAATCTCCATCATCATGGCTGCGCAATTTGGCCACTTACAGTTATGCGCCTAAGGCCCCATACATACGCAATACTTGCTCTGCCCTGGTGTTGAGTAACCAATGGTTTGCTGCACGTGAGCTTAGGCATAGCAGCACAAGTCAGGTGTGTCTGCAACTGTCTTTCGGGGACCTTGATTGGCAGCGTGTCCAGCTTAACGGCCCTTAGAAGAAGCTTCAACACATCATTTGCCACTACACCGCACTTGCTCGGGCCTGATCTCCTTGGATCACGGACAAAAACCAGCTGCTGGGCTGCCATGTCCCACCATGTCATCGTCATTGGGAAGCACTCACTGCACTGCGTGCATCAGCCCACCCAACCTGTAGAAGTTGCTGCGGCATGTGAGGATCAAGCTGCATCGCCGTCCTGCTGCTGCTCCTCATCCATCACTTGCCTGCATGCACCAGCATCACTGCTTGTTGCTCTGCTTCCATCCTGAAGGAATCCTGTTTCCAATGCAAGGCACCAAAGCATGGACCACAAGTATAGGCCAGTATAGGCCTCATAGTGCCAAGCTCAGCATCAGGTCACTTAAACGCAACTGTACGCACCGCTCCATGGTGTCCTTCTTGTGTTGCAAGCTTCCTGCCAGTAGCTTGTCGAGAGCTGCATATGCATCCTGTGCATGGATAGAGCACGCCAGGTCGCCAGTCAACAAGTGCTTGTAGATATGTAGGCTGTGATTTGATCAGTGCATCTACTGTAATGCATAGCACTGCAACATGCTGCAACTGATGCACTTTACCGCACCTGCAAGCCGCCTGCAGGCGATGCAGGATTAAGGCTGATATATGCGTTGTTCAATTTGCTCAGCTTTCCTTGTAACCCTGCAGAAATGCAA
Source organism: Haematococcus sp. NG2 (assembly GCA_004335575.1). NCBI lineage: Eukaryota > Viridiplantae > Chlorophyta > Chlorophyceae > Chlamydomonadales > Haematococcaceae > Haematococcus > Haematococcus sp. NG2. The sequence goes on from QAXD01000173.1 coordinate 1,177,216, forward strand.
CATTCGTGAATGCATTTGAATTATAAAGTGTAAACGCCTAGCCATACACTGATGCACAGGCAGCACAGCATTGTCAGCAATGAAGGCTGCGACGATAGGTATGAAGGTCACATCATCTGAGCACCAGACAATAAACGCGCTGCAGTCAGCAGCTCACCATTCCAGCCCACAAGCCCATATGACCCTTCCTTCACAACCTGGATGGCTAGGACCAGGCACTGCTTGATTGTGAGGCTGTTTGGCTGCGCAAAGTTCATGTACAACGTCTCCAGCTCCTTCTCCTGCTCAGGGTGCTGTGGGTCGATGACAAGGATTATGCCATCAAGGTCCTGTAGGGCATCGCAAGTGTCAAAGTGCGCACGTAATGGCATTCCGACTGCAAGCAGGCACGGAACCTTGGGCCCACGTCGTCTGCATGCCTACTGGATTGTGCCGCCTCCACCATCCTCACTGCATGCACCCATCCATCCATCATGCAACAGCATATGCAACAGCATGCACATAGAGAAAGGCTGAGAATCACCTTTGCAAGCACGCTCCAGTATGGCTGATACTGTGCACTGCCCGAGCAGTCCCACAGCTGCACTTTAACTCTGTCCACTCCCAGCGTTCGTGAAAATTCTTGTATCCTGTACGCCAGACACAGTTCCCCAGAATTGCTGGACTGTTGGTCAGGGCTGGTCTAAGTCCGAGTGGTCAACGCGTCCTGCGATGACCTACCTGATGGCTGCCGTTGGGTGATATTCTCCTTGTAAAACAGGCTGCTCTGCTAGGGCACGGCACAGCAGTGTCTTGCCCGTTTTGCACGGCCCCACCACGCAAACTTTTAGCGTGAGCTCTGCCATAATTTAGTTCCTTTCGTGAATAATTATTATTGTCAACTGCGAAGCACGGTCCAGGTTATGATGATCTTAATAAATGTCAGTCTAATTACGTTTGTGAATGCAATGCCTACCGACGTGATCGACTGTGGAGGTGCGCGCGAAACAGGGTGTGAAGGGGTGACCCTGTGACCCTCAGCTTATTACCTGATTGTAATTGTCAACCGATGACCGTGCTTTAAAAATGTTATCACAACGGCTAAGCCTACGGTCTGCTGCGGTCAGCACGTCCAGGCTGCAGAAAGCTGCATTGAGGCGTCCAACAAGTTTAAGTCGGTCCCGATTGAATGTAGTTGCTCGCTACGGGGGTGGTGCGCCTCAGATCGGAGACCGCATCTTGGCCGCTCTACCTTACATCCTGCCCTTTCTGAATGCTTTTACGTACGGGAGATACCTGTTTTACATGTAGGTGCACACCCTGAAGTGGCTGCCATGTACATGGATGACCATGCGCTATGTGTCATGTAAAGCACACATGAGCCGGGCAATATCAGGTGAATTCACAGACAGTGGTTTCTGTCCTTGTTAATGCCATTCATTAACCTGGGGCTGCTGCAGCTGGGCCAAGCATCACCATGAACATCTGCTGCGCAGGTACCCTGTGCTCAAGGGTGCAGTGAAGCCGATTCTGCCTGTGCTGGCTGCCTACCACTCCATCCCCTTTGGCTCCCTCATCGCATTCTTTGGGTTGTATATTGGCGTGGTTAACAACCGCAGCATGACGCGGTTTGTGCGCTTCAACGCAATGCAGGTGTGGCGGGGTGTTCAATATCGGCAGTGGCATGCAAGTGTTAGGGCGGCTGCCACGTCGTACACATGCGGCTTGCTCGGCCAGATGCATGCACACTGACCCTCTGCGCACATGGCGTGTATCAGTGCTCACACAAGCGTCGGCGGTGTACTTCAACATACGGCCATCCTGTTGCTGCTACACAGGCCATGCTGCTAGACATCCTCCTCGTGCTGCCCCGCCTGATTGAGAGCGTGTTCTCACCTCCCACCTCAGGCGCTGGCCTGCAGCTGTATGCGCACTCGCAATCATTTGTGTGGATCTTCATCACCACGTGGGTGATCTTTGGGGTGGTGTCATGCCTCATGGGGCACTGGGCACGCATCCCCTTTGTCGGGGACGCAGCTGACCAGCAAATCCGGTGATGCAGAAATTTGTGCGTCTAGGTGCTCTGCGCGTGCGTGCATGATTGCATGTGGATTGCTGTGGTGTGAGTGCAGCGTCTGCTCAGGTAGGGCATCCATTGTGAGCAGCATTCGATATTCTTGGTGCGACGCGGAGGCTTGTATGCAGAGAACCATGGTTGTCATTCTGACTATAACCAGTCGTGCAGTACAGTAGCAGCGGTGCTGTTGAGAGACGGGCGCTGGCTGCGCATGATGATCCCGGGCCGTTGTTGAGCGCGAGGCATGCGTGCATATGCATCGGACCTGTGCATACCAGCCGCAGCGCTCAGCTACATTGTAAAGGGCAGCTTCTGCGTTGACAATCTCTGGTCAACAGCACTGCCAACCCACAGACCCATGACCAACCTCATCCAATCAGATCTGGACTTTCGGTGAACACAGCATTCGTAATTAGGGGCTCTACTAAAACGACTGTAGGTCTTCTTAATGAGTGTGTAGGTCTTCGATCGCACGTGGTGATTTCGTTTCCCAACGGTGCGCGATTCTGGAAGAGGGAGCACGCTCATAATGTGCGTCGCAACAAAAACCACGCACTGTAGGGTGATGCTGCGCGTTCTTGATTGTGCCGCGACCGTCCGAGGCAGCAGCAGCCTCAGCATGTATCATGCTTAGCTCGCCGCAAACATGCACGCAGGCTCATCGAGTGCTATGTGCCACCAATCACTGCATTCCGTGCATGTACAAGGGCTCAAAACATATCGCGCGCCTGCGCCTCACCTCACTCGAGTGCAGGTTTGGGTGCGGGTTGGTGTTGTAGGGCGCTGACACCATGGACCTGTCCGACCCGATCAGCTTCTTCAGCAGCGTGGTGAGTGCGGCCATCAAGCTGTGGGACAGCATCTCCACTGCGGCTGAGAACGACAAGGACTGCCAGGAGCTGGAGCCGCTGGTGCGGCGCGTGCGCCGCCTGCTGGGCCGCATCCCGCCTGAGGCCACACACCAGGCCGGGGCGCGTGATGCGCTCCAGGTGCGCGTGTGGTGCCAGGGCATCATGACCAATCCTCTCTGCACCTCCCTAACGTCTTAATGGGGCTTTACCACAGTTGTCGGGCTGACACATGACAGTCAATCAAGTGGCATATGGACCTATGAATCGGGATTCCTGGGCTCCTAGCACCAGAGCGCTGTGAACGATGAATGCATGTGCGGATGCAGTTCAGGCATTGCCGACCATTCCTAGAGCCCTGCAGGTCATCAAGGAGGCACTTGGAGAGGCGCAGGCGCTGGTGGAAGATGCGGAAAACATGAGGTCGGGGCTGACAGGGAGCGTGCGCAGGCTGTGGCGTGCAAGTGCGTTCCTGAGGTGTTGCTGTGAACAGCAGCTGCAGCATCCACAACATTCACTCAGTGCTGCAAGTTGCACGTTGCCTGGATTTCCACAACCTACACCATGCATCATCATAAACCTTCAGCTGCTGGGCACGTTATATGGCCTGCCACGTGCAGGCGACATTCAGAACCAGCACGCACGCGTTATGCGCAGCCTGCAGACATCCATGGACCTTCTCGGGAGAGCACTGGGCAGCTTGTACCACTACGACCTGCAGGTGTGTGCTGGGTTTGGGAACACACATGTCATAAACATGATCGAGCATTGGACGCTGCACTGCAGTGAGTCCATGCTATGGATTCATGGTTCAGAACAACCACATCGTGGTCTACGGGTTTGGACGTCATGCTGTGCGCAGTATGAGGCGGAACAGATTCGGCGAGACATGGGAGCAGTACAGGGTGGGGGGATTGCTGAGCTTGGGCGTGAGAGCACAGAGCTGAAGTCCATGCTGGCGCAGCAGGCAAGCCACACAAACTGTTTGACATACGTTCACCAAGGAAAGCACACTGCCGCACGTTATGTGGACCACCTGGCGCCAACTTAAACCAGCCGGCTGATGTATCATCAAACGCATCCCTTGCCGCATCTCACACACCTGCATTTGCCTGACGGTTGACAGGGCGCACGGCCACACATGACTGAGGCTGTTGCATCCAAGCTCGTGCATGCACTAGGAGCACGGCCCACAGCGGACGACGCTGCAGAGCTGCGAGCCATGTACAGCCGCATGCTGCAGGAGCAGGCCGCCCTGGCCACACAGCAGCAGGCAGCCAGGGGCCAAGAGTCCGCGCAGCTGGCTGCTGCAAAGGAGGCACTGGAGATGGAGTACCTTGAACAGGTGGGAATGACAACGAAGGCAGCATGAGATGAACAAGCATGGGTGAGGGGCAACAAACAGTCTGGCCAACATGTGATGTGCATGAGGCATGTTTGATCATCAACACCCTGCCTGGTGGCCATGTGCTCTGCCCAGATCATTCGCGCGGTGGAGGCCCTGAGCCTTCATGATGTTGGCGGCAGCCTGGGGCGCGGGGATGCAACTGCCCTCAACACTAGCCACAGCCCCAGCAGCTCCAGCAGCAGCAGTGCTCAGCTGCAGGTCCCCAAGCTCATGCGGTCAGCCACGATGCCGCCTGGCAGGCGGTCTGTGCTGCGCAGCACCAGCAGCGTGAACTTGCATGCCGCCAATGCTGCCAGTACCCAGATGCCACCGACGCCCACATCCATGGTGGTGGCGGGAGAACCAGCATGCCGCCCTGCAACTCCCCTCCCGATGCGGGCCCCTGCTTCTCACCAGCCACCTGGCCTTGCCCGAGCCCCACCAGCAGCAAGGACACCATGTCCACCACCACACCTGTGCTGCCCCATCGGACGTGAACTGCTGACAGACCCAGTGGTGCTGGGGGACACAGGTCACACCTATGAGCGCGCCAACATCGAGCGGTGGTTGCACGAGCATGACACGGACCCCCTCACAAGTGAGTGACGCTGAGTGTATTTGTTTTGGGAAGGCATGACCATGGCAACAGCGCTGACCTGCAGGTTTTGCTTTGCTAAAGCACACTCATTGACTCCACGGGTTCAGAGAGCCTGTGACTAAGAAATACACCATCCTGTCATACATGCCGTGTGCCGTGGCTGTGCCAGTGATGCGGCTGGTGAGTGTACATGAGCAGCGTCTGGTGCCCAATCGCGTGGCAGCGGAGGCGGTTGCACAATGGCTGGCTGAGAATCCTGGCTACATGTCAGCACAGCACCGCGAGGTCCCTGCAACAACACCACACTTGTCTCATTCGACAGCGCCTTCAATGTCAAGGCGTGAAGACATATGGCGTGACTCCTCAAACATCCAGCTGCAACAGCCAGCAATCACGGGCAGCGCTTACTGTGGACCCAGCACACCCTCACGCTGGCACCCGCTAAAACATGCACAAGGCAACAACCAGGTCCAGGGTGACTGGTCCCTTACATATGGCACTGCTGGGCCCAGCTCCTCGGCATTGGCGTTGGCCGTGACCCATGCAGCAGAGGCGGCCTGTGTGGCGATTCTCGTGCGTGATCACAGCATGGTGATGGCAGTTATCACAGCCACACCTGCTGCTGCTCACACGCCCAGCCCTAGCCATGAGGGCTTCACGCCGCTGCACATTGCTGCGCGCTTGGGCTGCACCCGCCAGGTGGCCGCCATGTGCTGCCTGACTGGCTGCAACATGGATGTGATAGGTGGGCCGGTGGGCGGTACACCCCTTGCATATGCTGCATCAGCTGGCCAGCTGGAGACTGTGCAGGTGCTGCTCAAGGCGGGAGCAGACCCGCGCACCTCACGCGCAGCAGACGGCCGCACGCCGCTGCACCTCGCTGCTGCCAAGGGGCATGCAGCTGTGTGCGCTGTGCTGCTGGCGCAGTTGGCAGGGGTACCGCCTGATCGAGGTGTGGATGCTAAGGACGACCTTGGCAACACACCGCTGGTGCGTCCAACACATCCACTGCATTACTTTTACCTGCCTGGTTGACGCAGGTGGCAAAACATGTGTGCACTGGAGGCAGCAAACAACTGGCTGTCATAGCTGCTTCACTTGAACGGCTTGAGGTTGCTTACTTTACCAACCCGATTTCATCTGCCTCGCAGCACCTGGCAGCAGCACACTGCACAGGGGTAACAACCACCACCATTACTGCGGCACTGCCCTTTGCTCCAACCTCCACCCAAGCTGGCGCTGAGGATGTGGTTTGCGTACTCCTGCGCGCTGGAGCAAACCCGAGGGCCACCAATGCAGCAGGCTTGATGCCGTCTGCTGTCGCTGCAACTGATGAGGTGGCACTGGTGCTGGAGGCTGCTGCTGCTACGCAAGCTGATGCTGTTCTACAACCAGCGGGTGCAGGACCCCCAAGAAGCAATACCCAGCACCTCTGCCAGGCCGCAAGTTCAGCTGGCGTACTTGGTGCACCCAAGAGTGCCTCTGGATGGCGCAGCGGGCGGTGGAGCTGCTTGCGAGTGATGCGGGGGCACAGCGGGGCGGTGACAGCTGTGGCGTGGGCTCCCACAACAGCAGATGGCAGCCGCATCAATCACAGCAGTGCCCTGGGCAAGGTGGTCAGCAGTGATGGCTGCAGGAGCCTGATCGCGTCAGGCAGCTGGGATGAGTCAGTGCGCATCTATGATGCAGCCAGTGGGGCCACAGTGCAAACACTGGGGTCAGGTTTCAGCAGTGTGGTTGAGGGCGTTGCGTGGGCACCTGATGCATCGCTGCTGGCAGTGGCTGGTGGGGAGGGGGATGGCCACACCGCCAGCCTCTTCACGTCAGGTTCCTGGCAGCACCGTGCACGTCTGCAAGGCCACACTGGGTTTGTCCGCAGCATTGTGTGCTCACCACCTGGAAGCCGTTCCCTAATTTGGGCTACAGGTGCTTCAGACAGCACAGTGCGCACGTGGGACGCGGCCAGCGGAGCAAGCATTGCTACACTGACGGGACATGCAGCAGGCGTCAGCAGCGTAACCTTCTCACCGGAGGGCCTGCTGGCCAGCGCCAGCATGGATGGCAGCATCAGGGTTTGGGATGGGAGGAGCCCGAGGCGTGAAGCTGTGCTGCTGCGCGGCTTTGGCGGCTGGGTGCTGTCCACCACTTGGAGCCCTGATGGGAACACCCTGGCATCAGGATGTGGCCATTCTAGACCTGGGGTCAGCTTGGCAGCGGCTGGCTGCTTGCGTGTGTGGGACATGCGAAGCACTCGGTGCATGCACATGGTGGCCTGTGGGGATAACACTGTGTTCACCGTGTCATGGGCGCCACCCGGCGGCAGCAGCACAGGCCTTGTTGCTGCAGGGTCCATGGATGGTGTGGTGCGGCTAGTTGACAGCCTGCGTTGGAGTATAGTGGGGGAGCTGCCGGGCCACAGCCAGCAAGTGTCATGTGTTGCATGGTCCATGTGTGGCTCTGTGCTGGCCTCTGCCTCGCATGACAGGACCGTGCGGCTGTGGATTGCAGCATGAGCACCGGGTGGTAACTTGGAACAAGCTGTGCATTTTTTCAGCGTGACGGTTCAACGCTTGTCCCATCTTCCCTTTCTCCTCCATCACACACATCCGGAGCACCCATGCAGCACCTGCATCATGCCTGCAAGGCAAGAACATGAAGCAAGGTCTTCATAGGTTGCAATGGGCTCATCGCTGTACAGCTCAGCAATACAGTCACGAGTCGGTTTGAAAGGTCAGGGCTGCAGACGGCTGCGTAGCACAAGAACAGGCACTTTTACCGCGCCATCATGTAACTGGCGGTCTGATGGTCGGCAGACGTCTTGCCCCAACTGTCCACGGCGTTGAGGCAGCGCATCACGGCATGATTTAGGGGATGGGACAGCCAACCTGAAGGCACGACGTGATTGTGCTTAGGCCAATGGGGAAGAAGAAAGGCAAGGCAAAGGGCAGCGGCCAAGCTCAAAAACATCAAGAGGTATACGGCTTCGATCATATTTACTCGTCTGTTATTGTGGACTCTTTATGCATTAAAGATGCTGGATCAAAACCCTGACGCATGTGCTCGTCGCAGAATGGGCCGTTGGACCCCGGGATCGACTGGTGTGCACCGCAAGAGAAAGTTCAGCATGCTCGGGGCTACTTTGTAAGTGCAGCATCCAGCTCCATTGACCCAACACGATTTGCGCTGACCAGCAGCACTTTGCTTGATTTGAAACTGCACCACGGCGTTTCCTGAACCATGCCGGTGTTGGGAAGCCGCATAGTCGCTCTTGTTGCACTTTGCATGCACAATCATGGCGGCGCCCATGTGAGCATGCCTGCACAATGCATACCTGCCTGCTCCGTCAAGTCAGAGCCCTGTGCCCTGATGCTGGCTTCCTGTGTGCTCCCTTTTCGTATGGGTCATGGTGGGGTGGGCAGTCTGGACTGAGCCCCGAGGCTCAGGTGGAGCTGCTGACTGTGGATCTGGATGAGCTGAGGGCCACAGCAGAGCAGGTGGCAGAGGCTGCGCAAGAGCATGCAGGTGGGAAGCCATGACCCTGAAGGCATGAGGCAGTCGTGTGCGAGTTGCTACCAACGTAGGGTTTGAGATACATGATGGGACAAATTCACGAAGTCTGCATTCCTTCCCTCGGCCTGCCCCTGCAGAGTCGGCGCAGGAGTGGGGCATGGATGCATACCATGCTAGCCAGCAGGCCTGGTGCGTGCACAGCGAGATCTGGGGCCCAGGCTGTCTTGAGACCTTGGATGCATCAGTACCATGTTCGTGAGCACTGCACTAGCTCGCACACCATGTTATAGTGGCACCTTGCCTCACATCCTTGCAAACATAGCATGTGTGAGGTGTGCCAGTTAAGCGTCCATGCCCATGCATGCACGCTGCCTGCTCGAAGCATCGAGTACACGCTGGAGGAGGCGCTGTCGCGACTGCGCGCACGTGGCACATGGAAGGTGTGGCATTGGGGCGACACCGAGTTCTTCGACGCTGAAGCATTCCGTGCCCATATCGTGGTGCGTGGCCTGTAGTGATGGTGACTAATGGCGAACGGGGGGGTGCAGGGGAGATGATATGCAGTGTGTGTGGGTGTTCTGGCACGTGCTCGACATCCATGCTATAAGCTGATTCATTTGCTGGATGTATGCTGCTGAGTGAACAGCAGCATCTCATGCCCACCCGGTGCACCTCTTATGCGTACACAATCCCATCCTTGTGTGTGCGCAGGAGCAGCTGCTGCCGCAACATTTGCGCCCGCTGCTGCCCGTGCTTGACCCCAAAGTGCTCGAGACGCAGCAGGAGCAGGCGCTGCGGCTGCGCATGTGGGTAGCACCCAGCTGCTGTTCCCTGCAGTCCGCAGCGTTTTCTGTGCTTGTGCAAGCACGGTGGGGTCCCAGCAGAGCGCAGAGGCAGGTGCCTTGTATCGTTGTTGGGCATCTTTGCATGGGCCCTTGTGCGCTGGCCTGATGGGGGTGCTAATGGTGCCTGCTGCCATCGCACAGGATCAAGCTGCTGGAGCAAGTGGTGGAGAAGCACCACAAGGACTGTGCTGGTGGCTGCTGCAACTGGGCAGGTGGCCCACAGCACCGCCCTGGCAGCAAGCGTGGGCCTCGGCAGACCACGGAGCAGGTGAACATCAGAAATGTATGGCCTGAACCTCATGCACAACAGGTCACATCTCTGCGCGGGCATGGCGCCATGCGTGCGTACCGACACTTCCTGTGTACCTGGCTGCTTCCTCTGACCCAGTTCCCACTGTCCACCGCATGCATGCCGCAGCTGCATGCCAACATGAAGGAGTTTGAGCTACAGTCCATCCTGATGATTGCGGAGGCCATCCTGGCAGAGCATGAGCTGCTGGGAACCATGTTGCTGGACCCCATCGCAGCTTACACACAGGTGGGCACAGGACACGTTGTGTTGTTTCTGTTGTTACAGATGTTTGGGCTCGACTCATGTATATATGGGGGCATGGTGCAGCCAGGACGTGCTGTTGATGAGGCACAGCGCGCAGTGTGGCGGTAACTTGCAGGTGGTCGTTGTTTGCTGTGCCCATGTCCCGGAAATGTGCTTAATGCAGGAGGTGCTGGATGAGGAGGAGACGTATGATGATGAGGACGATGAGGATGGCACACACTTTGGCAGCACCTGGTACCAGGACTTGGAGCGGCTCACACCTGAGCAGGTGGCACGCGTGTGTGAGTGGCTGACCGAGAAGGTGGATGCGCTGTGCGCCCAGCTCCGGCCGGATGCCGAGATGCTAGCGCACGCAGCGCGCATGGCCTCAGCAGCGGATTGCACAGCTGCTGAAGCGCCTGCATCATCTTCCTCAGCAGCAGTGCCACCTGAGCCTTGCAGCTGCGGGCCTCGCGATGCACGCACTGGCCCGTGCCCCCACACCACAAGCCCTCGCACCAGCAATGGCAGCAAAGCCGGGCAAGACACTGCGCAGGCTGCGCCCAGCTCTGCGACGAATGGCCATGCATCAAAGCACACACCCACATCCTCAGGCAGCTGCAGCCAGAACACCAGTAAGCAGGGCCAGAGTCTGAGTACACAGATGGCCACATTCCAGGAGGTGACCTGGGACCTTCAGGACATTGGGGACATGGGCGATATTGACCTGTGGGCCCTGTCACCTGATGGCAAACAGCTGGTGGTCAACCAGAAGTGGCTGGAGCATCTGCGTGCACGGTGGGTGCAGTGCCGGTGTGGTTGCTGCCTGTGCCCCATGCTAGCCTGTGGTGTACATGCTGACTCCCAACAGAAACATCAGATACACACAGCCTGTGCATTCTCGCTGCATGCTGTGAGCGAGTGCCGTGTTGGCCCCCACTGTGTGCCATGCAGAGCACTAGGGGACAACGGCCACCCTTGCTCCACACATGACCAAGGAGGGGGCCTGGTGCTCGAGTGGCTGTATGGCTGTGTAGTGTCAACCGCAGAAAAGGCACGGGACGCGGCACAGCGGGCGCTTGGGGAACCTCCCAGTGCGGATGACGCATACGCATGCTTGCTGTCCGCGCTGTCCCAGCAGCATGCGTGGGCCGACATGGCGCGCGACATGGCGGCTGTGATGGAGGACCTGGAGGATGCACGGGAGGAGCTGCTGGATGCGTGTGCTGCACACGGCGTGAGCGTGTGCACTGCCTTCCGCGCGCGGTTGGATGTGCGGCCCGCCAGTGGGAGGAGCAGCAAGATTGAAGCAGCTGCTGGTGCGGCAGGAAGCTCTGGCAGCAGCAGCAGCACCGCCACCAGTCATGACCCTGAGGCACCAGTTGCCATGGGGGAGTCGTGCAACCCTGCGGCCCCTCCCACCAGTCACCAGGACACCAGCACACCAGACAACGACGGGGGCAGTGAAACTGGCCCTGGGGGGTGTGAGGAGGACACGGCCGGGCCCCTGCCTCGCCGTGTGGTGGCGGCGCTGCTGGAGCGGGAGCGTGCCATGGCACAGGCGCGTGCAGCCCTCGCACAGCACGAGCGCATGGTGGCTGAGCGGGGTCTGCGGCGGGTGGATGCGCAGCTGGGGTTGGTGGAGGCCGAGGTTGCACGCGTCCGGCACCAAGTCAACCGCCTGCGTGTGGCTGGTCTGACAGGGGGTGCGGGGCTGGGTGGGCCAGGGCTGACCGGCCATGGTGCCTCGTCAACCTCAGCCACTGCCAGCAGCCACTTCCAGATGGGTAAGCTTGACGCCCTGGAGGCCCGCCTGTCCACCTACACAGCGCAGCTGTCCCAGCTGTCGTCTAGGCAGAGCACCCTGTCTGCAGAGCTGGCGCGCAAGGTGGTAGAGCAGGGACAGGTCGGTGTGTGGCTGGCGTCCATGCATGCGCTGCTGCACCGCGTGCTGGGCATCGCGCCTGAGGTTGATGCCAACGGAGGCGAGGTCCTGCGCGACTTTGGGCCTCGCGGCCGCAGCAGGCCCCGGCCCACCCTGCCGCCACACTTGGACATCGCAGGGCCCCTGCAGGAGGCGCAGCTGCCAGGTGGGCCCCTGACCAAGGAGCAGGCGAAGCGGCTGGCACTGGTGCAAGCACGCTTCAACAGCCAGCGCACCAGCAGCGTGATGCCGGCATGGGAGCTGGAGGATGCCAAGCTGTATCGCCGCATCACTGCCGCCTCCGCAGTATGTGTGGTAGTGCCTTGCAGTCTTGGATTTATGTGCCATGGAGCATGACAACGCCATAAGTGCCGTAAGATGCGGATGGTGATGAGCGTGCATGCCAAACTAATTCGTTGCCCTACCCACATGTGCATCACTGATGTTTATGGCATTCATTCCGTTGCCCGTATGACCGCAGGCTGTGTCAGCAGAGCTGGGTGAGGGTGCAGCTGCACTCGTGCATGCGGAGATGGCACTCATCAATGTGGCATGTGATGACCCAGGTGCCACCGTGGGCTTGCTGCTGGTACGTGCAGCGTGCTGTTGCTCGTGTGCCCCATGCAGCTGCAGGCCTGCCAGGCTGTGTTGTTGCCGTGCATTGTAGCTGCGTTCTCAGTCTGCTGATGCTCGCATCTCAATGTGTCACATCAACCATCCCATCTATCCATGCTGCTTCTCCCTTTGTGCCTCTTCTTCAGGTGCTGCCAATTCTGCAGCAGCGGCTGGACGCTCGCGCAGCTGAGTGGCATGAGGCACGCGCACGCGAAGTGTGGGATGACCTGATCAGGCAGGAAGAGGCTGACAAGGCCAAGGGCACCAGGTCGGCTGCGTCCAAAGGAGGAAACAAAGGCAGAAGCGCGGGAGCTCAGAACAAGCAGCAGCAACAGCAGCAGCAGCAGCAGCAGCAGGCCGCAGCTGTAAGCGGCACGGCAGGCGCCAAGGCTGTCAGCAAGGCAGATATGAAGCTGGCAGCAGGAGCTGCAGGAGCGCCCAAAACCGGCAAGAACTCTTCCAGGCACGGTGATGCACCGCCGCCCGCTGCTTCTACCCAGCAGCCGGCAGCCGCAGTAAGCGATGACACTACAGCGCAGTCAGCTGTGCAGGTGGTGGAGGGCCGCAACAGCTCCGGTGCATATGCCATGCTATCCACCATGCCACAGTCCCCAAGGGCCACGACACTGCCTGCCAAACAGCCGTTTGCTCCAGGTCTGGTTGGGGTCAGCGAGAACAACACTAACCCCACCAGCACCAGTGGCAAAGCTCACCATAGTGGCATGACCAATCCAGCCACCCGTCAAGCTGATGTGCATCTGGGCAGTGGCCACACTGCACCCAAGCAGGAGCGTACAGCTGCGCGCAGCATGGCAGGTGCCGCCAAGTCGCAGCAGCTGCCAGCCAAGGCCCCTGCACATGCAGACGTGGAGCCCACCAGCAGCTCAGCAGCCGGTGCATCAGGTGGCAAGAAAGCCCAGCAGCAGATGGCGGCAGACGCTGCACCAAGAGGGAAGGCAGATGCAGCAGTCAACGTCCCCGCCACCAAGGCCAGCACTGCGGCTGCCAGCACCACAGCAGCCCCTGTGCGGAGACCATCAGGGAAGTTCGGGCAACCGCGTGGTGCATCACCGCCACGCGTGTTTGGCGGGCTGGTCCCCATGCACATAGCTGGTCAACCCCCACCCCCACCACCCCCTCCACCACCCCCTCCACCGCCACCACCTCCCCCGCGCCCAGCTCCTCACCAGACCCATCAGCTGGAGGTAACAGGTAGTGATAGGCCGGCAGCAAGCAGCTCAGGCAGCAGCCCTGAAGGGAAACGTCCTGCTCAAGCACCGCCCTCGTTAACACCTGTCCTTCCACCTGCCCCAGCAGCACTGGAGCCAGCAAAGCAAGCCGCTCGTCCTGCTGCACTCACACCCACACCACTGGTCGTGCCATCGTCACAAGGCAGCAGCAGCCCCTCTCAAAGCAGTAGCACCCACACTTCAGGGTTCCATGCGCCTGCCGTGCGGCCAGACCAAATGCCAGGCGTGGCAGCTGGCAGCCAAGACTTCTCCTACTTCTCAGGCTTCCACAGCGGCACACAGTCAGCCCAAACAGCGCCTGCATCACTGCAGCTGCAGTCACAGCTTCCATCACAGCTCCACCCAGCAGCAGCAACATTGCGAGGCTCTGGCCCACACCCCCACGCTGAGGTCCGGCCAAGCAGCATGCTAGGGTCTGGTTTGCTGACAGGTTTGCCTCAGCAGCCAGCGCTGCGAGCTCTGGTGCCTGCTGCGGGCCTGTCTAAGGGCCTGGCCCCGCTACCATCCTTGCACCATCACAGTGGGGGCCCCCCACAAGGCCGGCGATCAGAGGAGCACATGCTGGGGGACATGCAATGCACCAGTGAGGCAAATGACGCAGCGGCAGCTGCGCTGCTGCCACTCGACACCAGTACCCTCCCCTCATCCATTGTCAAGGACCTGGGTTTGGATGATGATGAGCTGCAGCCCCTTCATGAGGCCAAGCCCCGCACAGCCACACAGCCCTTACAGCCAACGCTTGGGTCGCAGATGGCCCATGGATTACCTGGCCTTCATCCTATGCCACCCCCTTGTGTCTTGCCTGGTGCTGCACCGCGGCAACAGCTGCAAGTGCAGCAGATGCACCCAATGCAGCCACCGCCACACCTGCTGTGCCCACTGACGCGCGGGCTCATGCGGGACCCAGTATGTGCATCGGATGGTTACATGTATGAGCGGGCAGCCATTTCACAGTGGCTGGCCACCAGCCGTGCCAGCCCTGTCACAGGCCAGCTGCTAGATGACGTGCGGCTCACACCTGTGGTGCCTGTGGCCTTGGCTGTGCGCGACTGGTGTGCTGCATCAGGCATGCAGTTGTGAGTTGGTTAGGTACTGATCAATGTGCGGGCTGGGAGTGTTGGGACTAGCAGTGGCAGTCACAGTTTCGGCGTGCAAGTGTGCATGCAGCATGTAAAATCACATCGTCATATGATGCCGCCCTAACCTCCTGTGAATTAATCAAGTCCAGTGTATGGTCACAATTTAGTAAGATGTAGTGCCAGCTGTACCATGTACCTTTTTCTCAAAACAACACTGGCGGCGAAGCGTGCAGCGGCCAGTGTTTTGTGCAAGCCTCCCAGGGCATCACAATGGCTGACTTGCCTGGAGTGCAAAAGCTGTGTCAAGGCCTTCAATCCAGTCCCAAAGCAAATGCAAATAATGTAGTGCTTCTTATCCAAGCGCTTAAAGACGCAAACTCGGAGGTGCGTCTGCGGCGTCAGGGCTTACGACGTCAAAATGGGCAGAATAAGAGACGCGATGGTGCTTGCTTATTGCTTCGCAGGCTATTATCCGTGCTGCTTTGCAAGGCCTGAAGCTGTTTTTCGTCGGCGCATGCCAGGATGGCGCGCTGAGCGCAGACGTCACGCAGGCACGTCAGGATCATAAGCGCACATTCATTTTGTCGTGTTGCTGTGCTCTGTCGTGGGTGTGCATGTTGCATGATGCATCATGGAGAACAGCCATGTCGTCACGCCTCCTGTGCTCACATGGTGTGTGTCTGATGCAGGCTGCTGCAGCTGGGGATGCATCCGACGTGTACCAGCAATGGGTGAAGCGGCAGTACACAGCGTACATCACCACCCTGTTCAGCCTGCTAACCAGCCCCCGCCATGGTGCCAGCGTGCAAGTTTCTGTGACCTCAGCCATCATGGAAGCTGTGCGGTGTGAGGGTGGGCTGGGCGTCTTTGCCAACTCCCTGTATGCACGCCTGCTGACCGCAACTGTCACCAGTCCAGCGGTGAAGCCTGAGGTCTTCACGCTGTTGTTCAACAAGTACTTTCAGTTCACCGATGTCCGGTATTACAGCTTGTGGGCTGCCAAGACAATAGCCCTGAAGTACGCCACCAACCCTGCTGCTATGGGTACAGCAGGTGCAGCTGCACCGTCAGATGCAGCAACAGCTGCTGCTGATCCAGCCACCAGTATGCAGCAGAACAGGAGCCGGAAAGCTGCGCGCATCGGCAAACAGTCCAGGCCAGGCCTGGTGGCAACGTCTGGGCCGCCCACAGCTGCAGAACCAGGGCAAGGGGCAGGTGAGGATGAGGACGGGGGCAAGGTGGCGCTGGAGGATGTGTGCCGCAACTTGTTTGATGTGTTGTGTGCTGTGCCGGGTACCAGTGCAGCTACAGGGTCCGCGGATACAGCAGGTGCTGGGCCAGCATCTGCGGTAGGGGGTGCACAGCAGGATGACGAAGCAGCAGCCCTGGGCAGCAAATCGTGGTGTGGTGCAGCTGAGGTGGGACTGGTGAGCGCGGCCTCTGATAAGAATGAGTCGGCACGTGCACGGCGCAAGCGGAAAGCTGAGGAGGCAGCAGCTGGGGCGAATGGAGGGCCTGCAGCAGGCACCAACGGCACAAGTGCAGAGCAGCGCGCTCTGTGGCTGAACCCCAAAGCACATAAGCGCCTGTTCAGGTGCGCGGTAGCTGGGGGTGGGGCTGGGCGTCAGTTGGCGAATGGCAGATTTTCGTGGTGTTGAAAACAACATGCTGGTGTTGCAGGTACCGTTCTGGATGTGCATGTGGTGGAGGACTTTTGCCTGAATCCTAGCAAAAATATAGCGTGCTTGTATCAAACTGCAATCGTGCATGCAGCGAGGCGTGGCTGGCACTGCTACAGCTGCCCGTACCTGAGGACATCTACCGCAAGGTACTGCTGCATCTGCACGAGGCCGTCATCCCGAACATGATTAACCCCAACATGCTGGCGGACTTCCTTACCTACTCTCTTAATCAGGGTAAGTGTGCGTGTAACTCACAAAGGGTGGGAAGTGCTCGGTGATTTTGATGCTTGAGGGTGTTTGTCCAAGCCACACTGTATTTGGCTCTGTCAAAGATGCGTGTGACTTCCCGTGTTTTACACTGTCCTGCTGTGGCACTCCATGCAGGTGGCTTGGTGGGAATGCTGGCGCTCAACGGTATTTTCACACTGGTCACACGCCATGGGCTGGAGTACCCAGCATTCTATGCACGCTTGTACAGCCTGCTGACGCAGGAAGCGTTTGCCGCCAAGCACCGCGCACAAGTGGGTGGAGGGGTCGACTTGATTTTCTTCTGAGCCTGTCAGTCGGTGGTCGTGCCGCATGTGAGGGCCACAGGGTGCCGCTGGTGCTTGGTACAGTGCTGCAACCGGTTGGCCATGCAGCCTGACCACCTGGTCATGCAACTGATCCAATTTCCACCTGCCCATCTGATGTGTCACACCACAGTTCTTCGCGCTGGCGGACATCTTCCTGTCCTCCGGCATGGTGCCTGCATACACCGCTGCGTCGTTTGCCAAGCGCTTTGCGCGCCTTGCGCTGCGCGCACCGCCTGCTGGCGCCATGATCGCCATTGCCTTCATCCACAACTTCATCCGCCGCCACCCCTCATGCATGGTGCTGCTGCACAACCCACAGGGCGCAGCAGCTGCACCCACCACTGCCGCGCCTGACGCTGCAGCAAACGGCAAGAAGGGAGTTAAGAACAGTAGTGCAGCCAGTGCGCAAGATGCCCAGTCTGGACCAGGGGCGGACCCTTTCCTGGAACATGAGGAGGACCCGGCACAGACACGCGCAGTGGAGAGCTCGTTATGGGAATTGGAGGCTCTGAGGAACCACTACTGCCCTCAGGTATGTGGCAGAATGGTGCATACAGGCGGTGGTGTGCAGATACCCCAGGTGCCTCAGGGCAAAGTCGATGACATATGATGGAGGATGGATGTGGATGGATGTTTGTCATCTGCCCACATGCCCAGGATGGCTTGGTGCTGCTGCTTCATGGTTTGCCGTGCAGGTTGCGGCGTTCGTGTCAGTGCTTGACAAGGACCTGTCAGACCGCACGAAGACCAGCGAGGTGGATCTCACCCCCCTGATCACTGCTTCTTACGCATCCCTGTTCAAGGGTGAAGTGGAGCGGAGGTTAAAGCAGGTCCCCATTGCATTCTATCAGCAGGCACCCTCAAAGCTGTTCGACATTAATTCCGCAGAAGACTTTGTGGGGTGGGCAGCACCAGGGGCCGAAAGCACAGATTCATGAGGAGCTGATGTGCAGCAGTTTGCAGCGAGAGCTGTTGCGACAACAAGGACGTGGTGGAGTCCATGGTGCACATGGAGCACATTGTAACATGATGTGGCATGCATTTGCGGGACCCCAGCCATCGCCAAACGTCGGTTTCTGAATGAGATCCTGTGAGCCTGTGAGCTGACATCAAATAGCATCGCACGGGGCATCGTAGGAAATCGAAGCTAAAAGATGCAGTGTACGCAGCAGATGCGGGGCCGAGCCCATGTGGGTTCGTCACGCCAGAGCGCTGCATTCGCTCGGGCAATGCTCCCTTTGCGTGTGTTGGCACAGCCACCTGTAGCACAGCCGTGCGTTCCAGCCATTCCGGGAGGCGCTCGCACTCCTAGCCAGTACCGCGGACATTCCCGCCATCTTCAACGCAATGTTGCAGCACATTTTTCTGCGTTGGATCTCACGGGGCTGGCGCTGTTTTTGACGCCTGGCGCGCTGACGATGGTGTATGCCCTCATCAAGGGCAAGGGCAACCTGAAAGACGGACTCAGCAGGCTGCTTACTGAGTTTAGCCAGGGCTACTTTCAGCCGGATGTGGGAGGCAAGAACATCCCTGTGTCGCAGGGTGAGCTATCTGACCTGGCGGGTGATGAGCCGCTGTTCAAGGCGCTGTATAAATGGTAGGCAAATGCGACATGCTGGTCTTCCTCGTTCAATTGGTCACGGGCTGTTGGTCAGGGTTTGCATGGTTGCATGCACAGACACATGGCCTGCGTGCATGCACCTTCCGCTGCAGCACCATACTGCAGTATGTGCAGCCAGTGGCACCTAAGCACGCCCTGTGCCCATCAGCTGCAACTGTGGTGTATGTGCCCCCGCCATGTACGTTACGCTGATTCCACCACCTGTGTTGTTCTGCATTCCCCCACGAAGCAAAGTCATGCCCTGCACACTTGGCAGCAGCTAACGGGGCTTGCGTGTTCATGTCACATGTCACAGGTTCCTGGACTGCGGTGGTGTGTACAAGCTGGAGTTTGGGCCCAAGGCGTTCATTGTGGTGTCTGACCCGGTGGTCGTACGGTACCTGCTCAAGGAGAATGCGATGAACTACGACAAGGGTGTGCTGGCTGAGATCCTTGAGCCCATCATGGGCAAGGGCCTCATCCCTGCAGACCTGGAGACATGGAAGGTGGGGTTAGGAACAGCGTATGGACCTGTGGCAGGGACTGGACTCTGGAGCATGCTGGTGGGGGCCATGCAGTAATGCTCAAGTCCTGGATGATCAGTTCAGCCACAAGCTCAGCCTGCTGCGTCCAGAGGTTGTTGCCTCAACTGGTCATCCATAAAGCCATAATGGCACGCGCCCCAGCCAGCCTGCCCACCCACCCGCGCCAGCTCCCCTGCACCCACAGGTGCGCCGACGCGCTGTGGTTCCCGCGTTCCACAAGCAGTACTACGAGGCGATGAACGACATGTTTTGCCGCTGCACCCAGCGCACCGTGGACAAGCTGGAGCAGATGACGTCACAGGGGGAGGTGCGGCAGCAAGGCACACTGGGGGATGAGGGAGGCGGGGGCGGATGTGGTCAATGCCTTGTGGCGGTGGGGACGCGGTCATGCGCTTTGGCGTGTGTGAGTTGTGGACAGCAACCGTCATGTTAAGCAAACAATCTCATCCAATGTTACACTGTTGTACTGGTTACGTTTGGCCAGGGCAGCGCTGTGCTGGACATGGAGACGGAGTTCCTGTCGCTGGGGCTGGAGATCATTGGTCTGGGTGTGTTCAACTATGACTTTGGAGCTATCAACAAGGAGTCACCCGTGATCAAGGTGGGCATGTCCAACATCAGCAGTAGTGTGCGTGACTCATGGTGTGCAGTTGAACAGAAGCACAGGGATCTGGGGCACCGGATGTCTGGTGCTGGCGCTGTGTGTGCTGCGTCATGTGGTGCCGCCGGCGCTGTGCATGCAGGCTGTGTATGGCGTGCTGAAGGAGGCGGAGCACCGCTCCACGTTCTACATCCCCTACTGGAACATCCCCATCACCAAGTACATTGTACCACGCCAGGTACGGATGGGTGGGCGCTGGGCAGCCCAGCCTGGCACTACAGGCGATGAGCAGAAGCCGCATGCGCACGCTGCTGCAGCACCCATACCCATGCCATCCTGGCACAGGGTGCCAACCGCATTGCCTTGTGTGCTGTCCTGGTGCTGCAGGTCAAGTTCAATGCGGACCTCAAGGTCATCAACGAATGCCTGGACGGCCTCATTCGCAATGCGCAGCAGACACGTGACCCACAGGATGCGGAGGCGCTGCAGTCACGCGACTACTCCAAGGTGTGCATGGCCGAGCATGTGTGCACGCACCCGCATGTCGTGGCAGAGGTGGCAACACTTCCCACAACTTCCTTGTTTTGACAGTTTGAGCCCCTTTTCCCCCAGCTGTCTTGTTGGAATCGTTGTCCCAGCTATTGTGTGCCCGGTAAATCCAGCAAGCCTGCAGACCTGCGCACTCTCCGCGAGCAGGAATTGTGGAAACAGGAACATGAATTCTGAAGGTTGCTGCTGCATAAGCCCTTGACTGTGTGGTTGCACCCGTGCGTCTGCAGGTCAAGGATCCCTCCCTGCTGCGCTTCCTTGTGGACATGCGTGGTGAGGAGCCTGACAACAAGCAGCTGCGCGACGACCTCATGACCATGCTCATCGCTGGCCATGAGACGACGGCCGCCGTGCTGACGTGGAGCTTGTTCTGCCTGGTGCAGCACCCCGATGTGATGGCCAAGGTGCGTGCGTGCGGAAGGGTTGCGCATAATCACGGCATGTTGACTGTACTCCCTGCTGTTGCGTCCTATGATGCCCATGCCGCGGGTAAAGCATGGCCACAATTACCTGCAGTTGCTGCAGCTGCATCACAGCTACATGACACCTGTGCCACACAAACAGGTGCTGGACGAGGTGGACCGTGTGGTGGGCGACAGGCAGCCGACGATTGAGGACCTCAAGGGGCTGAACTACACGCGCGCAGTGTTGGGCGAGTCCCTGCGCCTGTACCCCCAGGTGCTGGGGCATACGAGGGCGTAGGTCAGGGCATATGTCACACCGCAGGCTGACAGGCGTATATCATGGTCGGGCAGGCTCCAGACAGGGTGCAGGTTTGCAAAGGACCTGACAATGGCTGATGTGCTGGTCAGTGGCCTACACAACATATGCATCACTGGCGTCCATAACACATGCTGCTTGCTGCCTGCCCCATGCCCGTCTGCCGCAGCCGCCACTGCTCATCCGTCGCGCTCTAGCACCTGACACACTCCCCCCTGGCCTGAATGGTGACCCCAACGGGTGCGTGGCTCCAGCTGGCGTTTGGCCTGAGCTCCAAGTTGACCCTGCTTCGCCCCACTGGATGCACTGCGCATGCCCTGTGCTGTGTGATGTGTATGTAGTATGGCTGCCCATGCACCTGCTCCACACCGCTGCATGACCTGTGCTTGGCAGGTACCCCATTGGCAAGGGCGCGGACCTGTTCATCAGCGTGTGGAACCTGCACCGCTCACCTCACTTGTGGAAGGATCCCGATGCGTTCCGCCCCGAGCGCTTCTCAGAGACGTTCACCAACCCAGCATTTGGGGACAAGTGGGCGGGTGCGTGGCAGGATATCACTGCCTGAGCATGCAACCTGGAATGCACATGTCCTGAGCGCATGTCCTGCTTACCATGCATTGCACCACGTGCAGCGCCACATGTGTCAGTTTTGCTGCAGCAGCCTGTTGGTGCATCATGGTCGTGCTGCATGGATGATGGTGCGCAGGCTACAGGCCTGACGCATCCCCTGGCGCGCTGTACCCTAACGAGGTCACTTCAGACTTTGCATTCATCCCCTTCGGTGCGTCTAACATAGGGCTGGCTGTGTAACAACTAACAGGGGAATTGAGGGTGCAGATGCCCATGGTGAAACAGCTTGTGGGCTGCCTACAGCACCCGTGGCGTGGTGCTCATCTGATCTGTACTGGTTGTATGGAATGTGTGGTTTTGCTGCAGGCGGTGGTGCACGCAAGTGCATCGGTGACCAGTTTGCATTGTTCGAGGCAACTGTTGCACTCGCCATGCTGCTGCGCCGCTTCACGTTCCAGCTGGCCGTGCCAGTGGAAAAGGTAGGATGGTCTGGTAGCTGCAAGTGTACCTGTTCGACTCTCTGGCCGCCTTGATCACTGCAGCATAATGGAAGTAGGCACAACATGGACACGACATCTCAGCAAGCCAATGAATAAGTGTGCTGCGTGCCCGTGCGCAGGTGGGCATGGCCACAGGCGCTACAATCCACACTGCAAATGGCATGCCCATGCGCGTAACAAGGCGCAAGCTTGCTGAGGCTTCAAGCACATCCCCCAAAGTGGCAGCGGGTGTGGCGTAAGCAGCCAGTTGTTTCCTATGATCATGTTGGGGTGCACATCACTGGAGATAATGTTTGGTCCCTTGAACAGCTGCGGTTTATGATGAGAGCAGTCATGCAAGGCATTACCAGCTGTATGCTGAAACAGTTTTGTTAGGTTTGGTTGTGTGATGACAGTTTTGGCTCAGTTTTGAGGTGCATTGTTGGAGGTATGCAAGTGGAGGTATGCAAGGGAGCAGGCAAGTGTTTTTACAGTACAATCTTTGGTAGGACAAGCACTTGTTTCAATGCCTCCCTTGCCAAGGGGTTGAGCATCATATGACATGGCAGGCATTGCCTGCAAAGTAATATCTGCAGATCAAGAAAGGTACACCCCTTGAACCCCTGGGTTGAGTTCACTCAAAGCACTTGATCACATGCCATCCTGCAAACAGGGTTCACGCTCTCGCAGTTATCACAGTCCAATATTGCCCCCCACCCCCGTGACTTAGGTTGGACACATCTCACAGCAGTCGTTTGGTCAAACATGGTGCAGCTCTGGAGGTGCTTTGGACGCTTCCAAACTCAGCAGCATCCCATCAGCTCCTCAAGCCTCTCTCGTGCCTGTTGCAGCAGATCATCCTTGCCATGGCTCTCCAGCATGAGGACGAAGTTGTGCATCTTGGGGATGTTAGTGATCTGCAGAGCACACAGAGGTTGTGGTAAGCAAAGCGAAGCAATGAAATGTGAGCGTGAAGCTAGGTTGAGGCATGCACTGTGCAGGATCTTGATGAAAAGCGTGTGCGCCACAATGGACATGCACAGTGTAGCTGCAGGCCCTGCTTCTACCTGTGCAGCATCATGTGTTGGGCAACTGCGGTATGGGCATGTTGTCCGATCTGCAGCAGGCTTCTTTAGACATGCTCACCTTGCGGATGCGCTGGGCCAACGCCTTGTCACTCATGGTGCTCAGTCGATAGTCATTCAGCGCCGTATACTCTGCCACCTGTTCATCATCTGCTGCCGCCTGCTCAATTTTGCGCTTGAGTGCCCCGTCTGTCTTGCGTGCCCCCTGTGCCCTACGTGCATTCTGGTGCTGATCTTCAGGTTCCACATCATCCTGCTCCACTGCAGTGCTGTGGTAGTACTCTGGCTTCTCCCCACGCCGGCGTGCACTGCGCCGTGTTGGCTCAGGCACAGGCTTTGGCGCTCTGGGCTGAGCAGGCTTGCGCTGACGCTGACCCGCTGCAAATAGCAGGTCGTCCTTGGCCCTGTACAAAGCATTTGTGCAGTGATGCAGGGGCATCCAAGGGGGTTTGGTACATGCCTTCAGCGCTACGACACATCTGTTGCCCAGGTGCTGCACAGCATGCACAGCAGCACTGACTTGTTGATACCCAGCGCTTCCAATCGAGCCTTGTTCTGACGGATCCGAGCCTCACGCTCCAGCTCCAGCTGATTGCAGCTGGCCATGGTTAATGCTGTGAAATGGTCAACACGGAAAATCAAGCAAGCGATGTTAAGCGTGTGTATTGGTGTTGGAAATGGATTGGCTGCCCTAAAATTTTGTGCTTTGAAGCTTTGTATTTTTGCCCTGCCGTCACAGGCCTCACAGAACCCTTCCATATCCTGGGCGCTGCGCATGGTCAGTGTACAAGCGTAGGCTGAATGTATTGCACTGTCCATAGGAGTTTGGGGATGCACTCTCAAGCTGCTCCCCCACGTCATTCCTTAAGACACGCCAGTAGCTGCTTTCAAACCTGCGGTATCAAATGCGTGAAGTACATCTCATCAATACCAGGCTCGCTGCCGCAAAGGAATGAGGTGAAGGCATTCGTCGTAGCAGCTGACCCTACACCCGGTATACAGGTGGGAATCACCTTGCTTCGCTATTGTTATGCTTATGGTGCTTCATGAGTCTCAGCATGCAACAATGTTGACATCATGCATGGGTGCATGTTGTTGGCCACTGTGGCTGGCAGGTGGAGAGCAGTAGCAATGGAGACAGGGTCCGCAGCCATGCTTCAGCCAGCACAAGTCAGGCAGTGCCACCTGCACGGCAGCCGAGACAGCGTGCATGGCAGCGCTCTGTGGGTAGCCAGGCACCACCAGCCACAGCATCGACTGCAAAGACAGCAGTGACGCAGCCACAGGCAGCTATGACAGTTCTCACAGCACACGATGGCGCAGGCTGCATGGATATTGCCAACCTGCTTGTTCAAACACTGAAGCAGGCGAATGGCCCAACATGCATTGAGGCATCGGGCTCACAGCAGTTGTACAATGCTGTGCGCGCCACGACCTATGCACAGTCAACCCTTGACAAAGTGCTCAGCCGGTACATGGTTTCCTTCACGCTGGGAGAGGCAGCTGCCACGCCTGGTCAAACAGCAGGGGGCGGCACCAGGCTCCTGGTGCACCAAGTGCGGCGCATGGACCTGCAGCAGGCTGCTGCAGTGATCCATTCTCGGATTGTGCCCAATTCCATCATCCTCTTCTCCGAAGACACGGACATGCATGAGGCAGCTACCCTGGTCAGCCAGTCTGTAGCTCGTGATGGCTACGTTTGCCTCATGGCAGCACACAGCCAGCAAGTCGCTGATGCGCTCAGGACCATCCTGATGGCGCAGGTCGATGGCCGCCAGTATGCAGTTGTGCCTTTCTATGTTCCCAACAAAAGTACAGCGCGCCTGCAGTGGGGGAGGTGGGAGCAGGAGAATTTGAGCAAGCAGGAACCTAAACAAAGCGCAGCCAACCCCAGGGCTCCACATCCGAGTGGAACACAGCAACAGACACTGCAGCAAAGAGATGCTTCTGGCTTCTACGCCTTGCACATCACCTGGTGCCGGCAGCCATACCATGTAGGTGGCTTGTGAGATCAACTGCATGTTGCTACCCGTGCACCACCGTGTCTGTGTGGTGCAGCAATCCCCCCGCTGCTTGTTTTTGGACACGCGTGCTCAACTGTTCTTAACTAATGCTGTGTTACGCTGTGCAGTCCAACGTCGGGCGCGAGGTGTTCCAGCTCCTCCTGCCTCCAAAGGTGATGAGGCGCGTGCGTGAGCTGCGACGCATCCCCAGTCAGGACAAGACCCAGGCAGCCAGCACATCTGGCAAAGACAGCGTCGTCAACCGGACCAGCACAGTAAGCAAAGGACCACGGGGGCGGCATGTTTCAACTGTGAAACGGCCGCTTCTGCGGCTGCGGCTGCGCGGCAGGCCGGTCAGCTGGGATGTGGTGGCACAGAGGATGCTGGAGCAGACATTTGGCAAACTACCCAGCAAGCCAGTGGTGCATGCCGGCAACAACAATGCTTCAAAGGCAGAGAAGCACAAGCCATCTCAAACACGGACAGCAGCCCCGCACACTGTACAGGAACAATCATCTGCACCGGGTGGCATCGAACCATCATCAGCTTCGTTGGCTGGGGCTGAGAGCAAAGGCAGCCAGCAGGCAGCGACCCCTCAGGGACCTACCAACTTAAAGCGTCTGGTGGTGGCAGGTGACGCAGTGAAATGCTCCGTGGAGGTGGTGGCAAAACAGGTGGGTCAATGGCGGTCCTTTCTGTGTTGCTCCATGGCTCCTGCCACTTGCTCCTCCTTGATGTGGATGCGTCCTGTGTTGCTGTATGTGGGTCTGGGTGGCTCGGACTCTTAAGCACGTCTGTGGTTCCTGTCTGCACAGGCTGCACGCGAGCTGCGGGCAGGTCGAGGCTGCCTGCTGCTGATGGAAACAGATCTGGACATCAGCAAAGCCTTGCGAGTGATCAGGCAGTGCATGGAAGTGCTGGGCAGCAGTCCACCGCAACAGGTTTCAGCTGCACTAGCACTTGCCAACAGGCTGCAAGGTGCACCTGTGGGTGGCAGTACCCGTGCAGATGAGGTACTACAGCAGTCAGGGACGAGTGCTCAGATGGGACAGGCGCGCGAGCTGAAGCCTGCGCAGCCAAACCGATTCACGGTGTGCATCAAGGTGAGCTTCCAGGCATGAGTCTTGTACGTTGTTTGTTGCACATCCTTGACAAGATGATAGCACACACCGCCTGTGTGACAGCATCAAACCCGCGGTTTGCCTAACCAATGCACGCAGCCGAGGCTGTACCCAGATGTTGATGACTCGCCCCACTTCTCCTTATTCCCCACCTACAATGGTTTGGCGCTAGAATTGCGGCTGATGCAGCGCGCCGACTTGGAGGCCTATTTATCAGCCACCCCCACGCTACAGGCAGATCCCAGCCACCCCAGCTACCTGATTGTGTCGACTGAGCATTCTGCTGCTATGCGAGCTGAACTGGATGTGCCCCCAGCTGTGGCAGACATGACAAGGCGGCCTGGACATGTCAGGCCAGCTGTGCGGCCCTGGGCCTCCTCGGCAGCTGCCCCGCGCGCAGCGTCAAGCTCAGAGCCCGTGGCCAGTGCAAGCAGCAGCAAGGTGCGCAGCCGGCTGACAGCACGGTTGATGGCAGCGGTTGGAGCACATGGGGTGGCGCATCTGTCAGCTGCACACACTTTTGCACGCACGCTGGCCGTGCGGTGTGTGGCCATGGCCAATGATGCACTCGCGCTGAGCAGGACGGCGGAGATGGTGGTGGTGATGCAGGAGACCAAGGTGGGAAGGCACTTGAGCTGTTAGTGCCTTAGTGGTGAGGTGCTGGTGGCCCTTGTCATGCTTATGTCCCTACATTGGATCTTGCTGTATC
This sequence comes from Haematococcus sp. NG2, assembly GCA_004335575.1. Classification (NCBI taxonomy): domain Eukaryota; kingdom Viridiplantae; phylum Chlorophyta; class Chlorophyceae; order Chlamydomonadales; family Haematococcaceae; genus Haematococcus; species Haematococcus sp. NG2. The sequence continues at coordinate 1,204,102 of QAXD01000173.1, forward strand.
CAGGCAAAATACTGGCGGCATCAGCAACTTCACTTTCATGGGCTGACATTCTTATGTGTGATTGTATTGCTCATGCAGGTACGGCAGCCGGATGGTTTCTCACTGCCGGTTGCCGTCTTCACCGCAATGCTGGCTGCAGACTTCTCGCAAGGCAAACTCGTACAGAGGTCCTGAACTGTATGTGATTAATGCAAATGGTATTGATGCGGGTTTATGCGCGGGCATGATGTGGCAATCATCCCGTGACAAGATTTGTGCACTCAAAGCAACTTCCCGCGGCATGGAACTGTCAATCTGTCTGTATTCTCCTGCTTGCATATTGCAGCTCTTGAGTTTGCAAGGTTGCAACGGCTGTAAGCAGTAACATGCAACTGAGCTGCTCAGTGCCTTGACCGGTCACATGGCCTACATCCATCACCGGTTGAGCCCCAGCTTCTCAATGCGCATGCGCAGTGCCTCAGCCACAGCAAACTCATCATCCAGCTCAGCACCACACTGCCTGATGTCTACCATTGTGAGGGAGCTGTTCTGTTCCACAGCTCGCCGCAGCTGCTCGCAGCCATCCTGCCCAAACCCTGAATTGCATGAAATGTTGAGCTCTGTGAGGATGTTGTTCAGCCGCAACAGTGTGGACAGCGCAGTTACCGTCCCCTGCATGTGCAAGTACATAACAAAGTGCAGGTCTGGATGAGAAGCAGATGACAAGGTGCACGCTGGCATTGAGCACTGCATGAAAATTCTTGCATCACTCCCTGCAACCACAGAGCGTCACAACCATATCACCATGCCATTCTGGCACCAATGCACACCAGCGCAAGGCAACTGCTGCGCTTGCAGCAACGGTGCTGTGCCCCTCTCACCTTGCCTGCTGAGTTGGCTGCGAAATTGAGGCGCTCCAGCGAACTGTTGGTGCGCAGTGCCTCGCACACCACTTTGCACCCCTCATCACCCATGCGGTTCAGGCGCAGGTTGAGTGAGATGAGTGCTTGGTTGCCCTTGAGAGCACGCGCGAGCGACTTGGCACCTTCCGTGTGTATCTGGTTGTCCTGCAGCTCTAGGATGGAGATGACCGAGCGCGTGTCCAGCAGCTTGGCCAGTGCACGCACGCCACGGTCTGCAATCTTATTGTGTGCCAGGTTGAGGTGCGTGATGGACAGGTTCTCCACCAGACCTGATGCCAGCATGCGCACCTTTGTGCACAAACAGCACGAAGCGCTGGCAGTCAGTGGCCATGCATCGGTAGGAACTGGGCCGATGGCCGTGCATAGGGCAGCCCCACGCTTCCCCAATGCCCCATCCCATAACAAATAATGCAGGCAGCAAAGTGTGAAGCCAACAGGTCTCAACAAACCAGCAGCACAGCACCCAGCAGCAGCAGCAGCAGCCGCAGCAGCACAGTGCAGTGAATCACCTTGTCATCATCTAACCCATTGTTGGACAAGTCCAGGTACGTGAGCGTCTCATTGCTTTCCAAGGCCTTGGCAAGGTTGCGGCAGTCCGCTAGCTTCATGCCGAACAGAGAGCGGTCGTACTCCATGCCCACATTTTGCAAGTTGTAATGTACAGTGAGCGCACTGGGCGAACTGCGCAAAAGGTTCAATCACCATGGTAGCATGCATGGCTTCATGGCCATCTAGGGCCCATGTACATGGTTTTTTGTGCACCCTTCTGGGCAAGTTGAGATCCACGTCTCATGTGCTCGTGTGGGTGAATCAACAAGCAGAGTTACTCACTTGCCCATGCAGTCAAAGATGATTCCCAGGTCCATGTGGGACGGGAGCTGCCTGAGGTTGAGTGTCTGCACAAAGCGGCGTGAGTACGTCATCAGCCGCCGCAGGTCACCTTCTGATGAGGTCGAGGGGTCGTACCTGTGTGCGCACAACATACATGCTCGATGTGTTTCCCTCCTGTTTCTACGGCACCCAACAGCATGGTCCTGAAATAGATGCCATGCATTGTGGCTCATGGTGCATCTGTCATGGACTGTGTGGTGGTCGGCCCAACCCTTTGCCTGCGAGCAACAGCCTGCTGGACTCCAGCTGAGCACAGCACTCACTGCTCGATGGCGTCTTGAAGGTTGCGTTCAAAATACATCTGCTTGTAAGAGTTCCCATGTGCAGTGACCTGCAATGCAAGCAAGCACTTATTTGCATGGTAACTGTGTGCATGACCAATTCACAGTGACTGCAAAGGGCACTCCCGCCCTCACCCTTGCACGGTCGCACCTCTGTGTTCTTCCACCGCGCATTGCACCGCCGCTTCCAGTACTCTTCATCATTGATCAACTGCAGATGCACACCCAAGCATGTGTCGTAATATGACTGCTGGCTTGGTCTGCATGGCATGGCATGCATTCTGAGTCACCCATGATGCCTTACCGAGCCAACAAGCTCAAGCGGAAGATCCAATGGCAACGCGTCGGTGACCTTCTTGATGAACTTATCAGGCAGCTGCCCGAACGAAGGCTCATTCTCAAAGTTCGCAGCAACAACTTTGATACACAAATCCTGGAGTCAAGGAAAGAAGGCGAAGTGAGAACTTGATTATAAGGCAGCACTTGACTAGACGAAGAGAAATCTCTTGCCTTCAACGGTGTCACAAGAATCGGTGCTTGTGGCGCCATAATAAACACCTTTGGTTCAACACAGCGTTCACATATCTGTTCTGCGTAGGTGCATCAGCAATGGCATGTCATGCACAGAAGCTTCCTTATATTATCTTGGATCAGTACAGGACAGCAATTTGAAGTTCAAGGCTTGACCTCAAGCTTTCAACCACCGCAACAAGTTTAGTGTGAGGCACCTTCGAAGAAATGCTTTTGACTGTACCTTACCGCTAGAATAATCTGATGAGCTTCATTTTGCTGAGATTTTAAAACCCGGGAACCTTCCCCTAATGTGATGCACGGAGTTTATGCTCTTATACTGAAATGGGGTAGCATAGTCCAACGTTCATGTAGAAAGTGCCTCCTTGAATCGGCAGGCTCAAGGCATGGGTGGCACAGGTGCCCCGCTTGATGATGCACACGCCTTGGCTGTGAGCATCTGCAAGCGCATGCTGGTAAGAGCGCATCGGCCAAGCCGCATGCAAGCGCATGCGCACTGGTTGTGCACGTTGGGCATGCAGGTTGCGCTGCAGCGTCTAATTTACATGCACACAACTGCTCGACAGGAGTACTTGCACCAGTGTGAGGCACCCTTGCAGCAGAGAGACCGCTATAATCGCCGCCCCAGCAGGGTTGATTTGGAACAAGTAGTCAGTGCAGTTCTGCAAGATGAGGCGCTTGACGAGACCACAGCAGCCTTCCTCATCCGGGAGCTTTCAAGATCAGAATGTGCACAACTTGCAATAGCCACAGCAGACTGGCTTTATGCATCATGGCCGGAGCTGGGCACTGCTGCAGGCGTGCTTGATGCTGCCCTTGCTGCAGCTGCGAGCACACTCTACAAGCCAGATGTTGCACTGCGCATATATGCGCGGCGTCACGACTGCGACATCAAGCCGTCGCTACAGGCGGCCAACATGGCGCTGACTGCTTGTAGCCACAGTGGCGATGTGGAGCATGCCCTGAACGTGCTGGAAGAGATGCCGCAGCAAGGGCTACAGCCAAACGAGTACAGCATTTTGATGGTGCTGCAGGCGGCCAACTTCAAACGCAGGGGTATGCGCAAGGAGGCCGCACGCGCCTTGGCAGTTGCTCCCCATTTCGTGTCCGTCCCAGAGATTGCAGCTCAGTTGATAGATGTGTTTGAGGCAGCCATGCGCCGCTCAACGTCAGTTGATGATGCTGAGGCCATCTTCAACGAACTGAAGGTTGGTGGGGGTGGTTTACCAAGCACCTGCGTGCTATGTCGCATGCAAAGGATGCTCCTGAACGTGAAATGCTGCTGCTGTGTGGTTGGCTGCAGGCGCTGGGGCTGGCAGACTCCACGCGCTCCTACAATGCACTGCTCCGCGTGTGTGGCAAGCACGGGCATTGGCAGCGTGCACGGCAGATCTTTGATCAGATGGCAGCAGAGGACGTGCCTGCTGACACTGCAACATTCAACGCACTCATTAGCGCTTGTCTGCATGGCAATGCGCTGAGCCACGCCCTGGACATCTTTGAGTGGATGGTGGAAGGGCGGGATGTGTCAACAGAGCTGCCTGCTGACACAGAAACATACAACCTCCTCATCAAGGCCTGCCATCAGGCAGGTCTGCTGGAGAAGGCCCTAGAAATTGCATCGTGGGTCATGGCAACAGGAGTCCAGTTCGACAAAACCACATTTGATGAGCTGATTGCAACAGTGGAGGTGGCGCAGATCTGGGACCAGAAGGTCATCAAGGGCAGCGCAGTCACACAGCCACTACACACCACACGGGCTGCGATGAATGCAGAAGTCAGCACAGATGGAACACCACTCACCACAGAAAAGCAGCGCGAGGCCATTGCGGCCCAGGAGGGCAATGAAGGCATGGTCCCACTGGCGGTGTTCCCAGGCCATCTGCGGCCAGCACCCCACGAGCCAATGCGTTTTCAGTACATCGAGCATGTGGTGGAGCTTCAGCAAGAGGCTGCCCTGGCTGCAGCCAAGCTGGGAGGGCCAAGCTGGGCCAGCACACTCATGTCAGGCAGGCAGTCGCCCTTGCACACAGCTGGTGGTGAGGCCCCACCCAGTGCCCAGGGCTCGCTCCTTCTGTTTGCCCAAGATGGCCCCAGATATGAGCCTTGGAAAGTGCCGAAACTGCCGAAGCTCGTCGGGCATGCCAGCCCCATTGATCTATCACGGGCCCCTAGTTTCAGGTGCATGGATGTGGCTGGTGTGTTGGCTAAACCTGAGCTGTTAGCTGCATGCAGTAGCTTTGATGTCGCTTTGCTGTGGTATTGTCTTGATGCCCATCAGCTGCCAACTGTGACTTTGGCTTGCTGGTTGCAGGAGCTTGACCGTGGAAAACACACACTCGCGCTACCTCAAGCTGCCAATGACGCCGCAAAAGCAATCACCAAGGCTGGGTGACAAGGCTGAGAAAGACCCATCACGTGTGGTGGGCAGTCAGAGTGAAGTCCTGCCGAGTCCAAGCAAGGGCTCTGTAGGGTCTCCCAAGCGGAGGGCTGCAGCAACTGTTGCAGGGCCAGGGTTGATGGCAGAGGCTTCCGCAGGGTTACAGCTGCCCCCTGCGCTTGCACCTGTGCATTGATAAGTAATGAAACGGCATGGTTTAAAGTGGCTGCCCAATGAGTTATGGCAGTGGGTTATGCACACGGAGAGGTGACACGCCATGTAAGCACATGTGTAACACGTCCGGCAATACGCTTGCCTGTACAATCAAACTGCACAACAACATCTCACGTTCTCTAAATTAATAATGTAGCCCTCGTGACATTGTTTTGATCCGTTTTCCAGGATGCAGAACCCGAGATCCAAACCTGGTCTGCAGCAGCTGCTCAAGCAATTGACAGATGTGCTCAAGTCCGCTGTTGACAGGCTTGATCAGCAGCCAGGCGGTGGCCAGCTGTCAGAGTCGGACCCTGTGCTCATCAGCCTCAGGGGCGTGTTTGCGCCACTGCTTGAGACTAGTGCAGATGCGCTCATGGCTGGTGGGTCACGCCCCTGCCATAACCATTTTTGTCTTTGCTTGGTGCCCCGCACGCCAAATTCCTGTACATTGCGTGCAGGCAAAGGGCGTGATGTTGCCAAGATCCTCGGCGTCACCGAGTACATTTTGGACAGGCTTCCTGGCGTCTTGTGTTCGGACATCGAGTCTGCTGTGATAGTCAGCCTGCTCCGGCTCTTGTTGGCAGTTGCCCAATGCCAGCGGTGCGTAGTATGGCCTAAGCGCATCTTGAATCGTTTTTGGGGGAACTCTGTCTGATCCCATGCTGTGCATGTTTTGTTCAGGTGATCCATGCAGCGCAAAGGTGCATGCGATGACATGCACGCTGCAATGCCGCTGCTTGGCAGGCACTTGGAGGACCAACTCATCACGCTGACAATGCGTGTCCTAGCACGTGAGAGCTGCTGGGAGCATGTTGTCAACCTTTATGTTGGGGCGTGCGAGCTCCTGCTAGGTAAGTGCCAGCTGTTCCCTGGATTGCTGAGACAACAGCTAAGCACCTGGGCGCAACTGATTTTAGCTAAACTTTGCCCTGATAAGCATCTACTTGTGTTTTGCATGCCCTAACCAGATTGTGAGCATCAGCTAGTGCGGCTGTCACTGGCTGCTGGTGCGGATACTGCCGCCAACAGCACAGAGCCAGCGACAATACCAGTGTTTGAGGGCATTGTCGCATGGCACACCGCGACCAGTGTATCAGGAGATGCTGCACATACAGGGACATCAACCAGGCTGACAGTGAGCTTTCCCACGCTGCATGCCTGCATGGTGAGCGGGCTGTGACGATGTTGGCATGCCCTGGTACAAATGAATGCATTGTTGTATGTGGCAGGAGGCTGCATGGGGATGGCCCGGCCGTGTTCTCTGTAGATCATGACAATTGGCCACTCATGTCGGTGCCTGCAGAACATGGCACACATGTCCATCAAGCTTCTGACGACCCTCTTCCTGTCCCACCCTCTGAAGCTACACAGCTGCACACACCCCATGCTGGCCCAGGCCATCATGCAGTTCGCAGCCTGTGGTGGTGGGCCGCTGCAGGCTGACTGCATGCTTGCGATGTCGTGCTTTGTGCGCTGTGCGGGATCACCTTGTGTGAACCCTGATGACGCCCTCGACATGGGCCTGTGGCTGCTGGAGGTGCGGCAGGAGGAGGCATGCCAAATGCGGCCTTGCATGTGTTGTTTACCTGCCATGCGCAGCCTGTACAGCCATGCCACTCAATGTAATGAACTAACCAAACACTGTGCTGTGGCGTGTGCCCACAGGCATGGCAGCAGCACCTTGTGCAGCTTCCGGCTGCTGATGCCACCACGTGGCAGGCCGCGCTGGTGCAGATGCTGCAACAATGTATGCAGGCACTGGAGTGGCAAGGCGTGCTGCTGCTGCATGCACCACGAGCTGTGCACACGCTTGTGACTGTTGCAGCACAGAGCCTGGAGACTGAAAGTTTCTTTGTGGGCCTGTGCAACACCGTGCACCAAATCCTCACGCTCTACCCGCCAGCTGCTCAGTATGCCGTAGGCCTGCTGCAAGTGATGCCCTATGTGGCAGCCTCAGCCTCGCAGCAGCCAGCTGCACAGGCAGCGGGTTGGGGTGCTCTTTGGCCATGCCTCAGGCTCATCAGTGCCTGGATGCAAGACCCTGTAGCAGACCGTGAGTGCAGGCGCCTTCCTGATCCTGTCATTCCTGGTTGCTGAATGCTGAAGCTGCTGACGATGCTGCAGAGTGCATCGAGCTGGGCAGCCTGCACTATCAACACTCTACAACACACTGCTGTGCGCTACATGGGTCATCTTTATGTAGGTTGCTTGGCGTGCATCGTTTGCGACGATCTGAAGCTCAGAGCTGCCTTGCTGGAGGTGTGGCAGGCTGTGTCTGCAACGTGGCACACGCCCAGCACGTCTGAACCCAACACCAACAGCAGCTCAGTGGCGCCAGCATCCAAGGTTTCAGATGATGCCGGGGATGATGAGGTTGTGATCGTGGGCGAGCGCGCCCACGCAGGTGGTGACGCGGAGGTGGGGCCTGCACGCAAGCGTCGCAAGATGAAGCTCAAGCAGAGCGTGCTCACATGTGAGTTTGCATGGTTTACGGTACATCACGTGAATGATGTGATCTGGCAAGACATCATTTTACGTGCAGTGTGCAGGACTGCAAGTGTGGGCTCTTCCTACTGTCCTCATTGGTCATGCTCGCAGTCACCCAGGATGGGACCCTGACACAGGCCACTCAAAGAGGCGACACTCGCTCTGCTTCAAAGAGCACTCAGCCCAGTCCTGCATCCTCCACTGCTGATGCCACACCTGCATCAAGGCACGCGGCCCTGCTGCAAGACCTGAGCTTGGCTCCAGCACAGCACCCATCTGAGGCAGCTGCCGTGCGTGCCGTTGTGTCGAGCATCACTTGCCTGTCAGCACCAGGAGGCACGAAACCGGGGCAGGCCAAGATTGAGCCTGGATCAGCCATGCGTGCCCTCAGCATGCTGCTGTGCGAGGTGGGGCCAACATGCAAACCTACATACCTCCTGTTGCTGCTGAACACGGCACACAGCTTGATGGCCAGCAACCCCGCAGCGTCTGGCAGTGCAGACCACTCACTTGCAATCCTCGAGCTGGCGATGAGCTGCATGTGGACACTGATGGCTCAGGGCTACAGCAGTACCACCCATGTGATGTGCACAGCAGAGTATACGGCGAAGGGCAGCTGTGCTGGCATGCTGCTGCCACCCAGCTTTGTGAAGCAAGTAATCAGTGCTTGTGATACCGCCATTGGTGCAGCAGCATCCCAACTTGCACAGCTGCAACGACCCTTGGAGCCTGCTAGTGCTGTGCTGCTCATGGCAGGTGTGGCATCAGTCCACATGGCGTGGCATGTGGCCAGCTGCAAAGGCGAGGTATCAGCTACATGCCCTGCCAGCATGCAGGTGGCAGCAACCATTCGTGCGCTGCAGCTCCACCAGCAGCCTAGAAACATGCGTGACCCAGCAGACCTGCTCGCATCATTGTTTGTCGTAGAACACTTACTGAACCTGGCTGAAGCCGTCAATGCCAGCGATGCCAGGTGGGTTTCTAGACCTCTCCAGTGAATGCGCTTATGTTGCATACATCTTTTAGGCATAGGAAAGCAGCTTGCCAGCATCTGAATGCAATTGCAACTAAATTCTGACATGTTACGCGGCACCTCTCTTGCAGTTCCTTACTGCAAGCCAGCTGGACGGCCGTCTCACAGGTGGTTCTCGATGACCGTACCAGCATGTCAATGCAGCTGGCGGCTGTGCACGTGTTGCGCATGCTGCTGTGCCCCATGGCCGGTCCAGCAAACAGTGCGATGGTTGGTTGCCATGCCCTCGGCTTTGCTGCCTCCCAGATCCCAGGCCTGGTGGTCGCACCCAGCATGGCCAGATGGGCTGGTGATGTGCAGGCCGTGTCTGGTGTGCATCCTGAATGGGCAGGTGCAGTTCCTGGTCTGTCCGCCAACCCAGCGGCACCCAGTGGCCACATGAAGCCACCAGAATGGACCAGCCTGGCTCAGGTGGGGCCATGCCTGGCCAGCCTGCTGGGACGCAACGTGCACAGCAAGTCATCTGTGGCGGTGCAGGTGGCAGCCGTGGAGATGCTGCGCATGATGCTCACACATGCCCCTAATGATGCACTGAAGGGCAGCCAGCAGCTGGTGAAGGAGGCAGTGCAGCAGGTGGGGAAGCTTGGCGGCCCTGCATGCCACGCGCTGGTGTCGCTTGTGCCGTGTTTGGTGCGAGACGCGGTGCTGCTTGAGGTGTGGGGCACGCCCGCATCCTCACACGTCGTGCGCACCGAGCAGCAGCTGCGGCAGGACATCAAAATGGCTGAGCAGCGGCTGGTGGTGGAGTTGAAGGGAGTGCTGCACAGCGCCAGCCGCTCCGACACGGGCGGTGTGTCGCGCCAGCAGTCTGTGGCGCTGCAGTGTATGGCCGTGCTGGCTGGCTTGCTACGCTCTGAGGTCCTGGTCAACGTGCCCCTCATCATCATCATCGATAACTTCAGCAGCAGCAACATGCTGCTCATCGCAACCGCTGGCACGCTGCTGGTGTCCATGTGCAAGCAAGTGGGCAAGAGTGCCGAAGGCCTCATCCTGCACTCTGCAGGCACACGCAGCGTGCTCGAGTACGTGGGCCGCCACCTTGCAGAGAAACCGAGCTTGCTGCCTGAGCTGGCGCGCCGGCTGAATCTCTCCGAGTCTGAGCTCGCGCAAGCTGTGCTGCCCAATGTCATCGGCTGGCTGTTTTGGCACAGGAAGAACGCAGGTGTACAGGCCTTGGCCTCCGCTGTTGGCATGTCTGTGCACATGATGTTCATCAGCCATGCAGACACAGCAGTGGCGTATGCACTGTGGGCTAGCGTGAATGAGGCAGACAACTTTGAGGGCTTCTTGGAATACGTTGACCAGATGACAATTGAGGGCGACGACTTTTACACAGTGGTCAAGGACTCGGCAAAGCACGTTGCTCGCAAGGTAGGGAATGGGTGGAGCCAAGGTTGGACCAGGTGTTGCTGGCGATGTGTGCACCTGTCTTGCTGGCCTTCACACCAAACTGGGCTGTACTTGCTGCTGCAGTTTAGCAAACAACACCCAGCTCAATGCTGTGCGCACCACAGGTGCTGTGGATGGCGGGCCTGCCACAGCACTGGGATGGGTATGAGCCGTCTGAGGAGGTGCAGATGAAGACACACCAGTTCCTGGCCCAGATCGCCAACATGGCCGGCATGGGTAAGGACAAGCCAGCAGAGCTGCTGCGGGGCCATGCTGTAGCCACCCTGCTGAAGGACTTGGGGCAGCACTTCAAAGATGGCACCGGTCCCATGCCACCTGGTGCAGCAGGCCAGAGGCAGCAGGCAGGCAAGGAGAGTGGCAGTAGCAGTGGCGCCAGCATGTTTGATGTCGTGTCAGGACAGCTGCAGAGCCTGCGCGTGCTGGTCATGGCGGTTATTTCCCTGGATTCATATGTGGTGGAGTGTGTGCCTCACGTGATGGCGCTCCTGACAGCTGCGCTGCGCATTGTGATCCACAAGGACGTGAAGCTCCAGGCCCTCACATGCTGGCGACTCTTCGTCGAGGCGTTGGCCCGGCACGCGCCACAACTTCTGGCACGTGTGCTGGTGCAGGCAGCTGTAGTGCTGCTACCTTCACTGGAGGAGGGTGGCAAGGCCCAGGAGATTGCGATGCGTGTGATGGAGCTGATGGTGGTGGACAATAAGACATACACGCGGTCAGCCCTAGCGCAGCTGCCCCCCCTGCCCACGTCAGCGCCCTTTGCCAAGCTGAATGGCGTGCTGGTGCAGGAGAAGGGCATCGCGATGCTCAAACGCCTCATCACGTCCCTGCAACATGAATCCCTGGCTGTGCGGCACTCTGCGCTGGGCCGGTTGCGCGCGTTGCTGCTGCAGCGCAATGACCACACACGTGGTGCGCTCATCCGCGCCGTCCTGTGCGAGACCACCAACGAGGACATTGCTGCCAGCAACGCCACGAGCAGCACCAGCAGCAGCAAAGCGGTGCAGCGGAGCAAGGCAGCTGTGCAGCAGGAGAACCGTGACCTGCTGGGGCAGCTCATCTCCGTGCTACTGCGCTGCTGCGAGAACGCGATGCGCACACACTTGGGCATGTCTGTCCGTCGGCGGTGAGCAGGGCCATCTGCAATTGAAATCACGTGGCTATGCCTGCACACAAAGGACACCGGGTGCATCATCCGTGTTCAACTTCCCCTGCCCACATGAGGCACATATGAACATCTCTTATGAGGCACATATGAACATCTGTTTACACTGCCTCTGCAGGTGTGCTGAGTGCCTGGGGCTGCTGGGTGCCATCGACCCATCCCGTGTTTATGTGATGATGCCGCCACCTGCACCTCTCACGGAGGCTGGAAATGAGGGCATCCAGTTTGCGCAGGAAGTGATCACGAAGCACCTCGTGCGCATCCTGACAACGGCAGACATCAGCACCCTGGAGTTCACCTCGTATGCCCTCCAGGCACGTCCCCGGCGTCCTGAGCTGCTTTCACCATGTACCTGCTTCTGCCCCTGGTTGGGCTAGGCTGCCTGCATCCCTGCCATGCTGGTGGTGTGGCGCCTGCTTTCACCACTCAACTTTGCATGTTGGGTTGCTTGCCCTGTGTGCTTGCAGACCATCCTTCAGCGCTACACGCCGCTGCCCGAGGGCCTGATGAATGCAGAAGGCGGGCAGCATGCAGCCGAAGCATCCATCTCAGATACTGCAGTTGGTGGGCTGTACGCCCGCCTGCCACGTGACATCCGTGTCATGGTGCGGCCTTTCCTGTTCAGCAAGTACACAGTCAAGGCCACTGATGATGGGGCACCTGCGCGCGGCAGCCGGCCAGGCACGGGCGCAGATGCCGCTGGTACCAGCTCAGGCCACGGCAGCGCGGCTGGCGCAGCTGTGTATGCGGTGCAGTTCACCGGCCGCAAACAGCAGTCCTTCAGGCGCTGGCTGGAGCAGTGGCTGAAGGCATTGATCAAGTGGACATCAGGGCCCCTGCAGCCCATCTTCCAGGCCCTCACCAGCGTGCTCAAGGCTGACCAGCCTCTCATGATGTTTGTGCTGCCACATGTGGTCCACACTGTGCTGACCGAAGGCAGCAAGGCCGCCGTTGTGGCTGTGGATATGGAAGTGCGCGCGCTGCTGAGTGCCGCGTGTCAGCAGGTGCAGCAGGTCGGCATGTCGGTGTTTACACCACTTGGCCAGCAGCAGCAACAGCAGCAGCAGGTGCAGGTGGCAGCCGAGCTGCAGCTGTACCTGCAGACGCTGTTCACTCTCTTTGATGTGCTGCAGCGGTGGGTGAGCAATGTACAGGCCGAGATGCAGGGGAAGGCGCGTGGCTCTGGCGGCTACGAGGCCATACCCCTGCCAGATGGTGCGCGGCGGGTCAAGAACTTCCTGGAACAAATCCCCAAGCAGCAGCTTGCACAGGCTGCGTTTGCCTGTGGAGCACATGCACGCGCGCTGCAGTACTATGAGACATGGGTGCGCGAGGAGCGGGGCGGTGGGTTGAACCCATCCGCGGGCAAGACCGACATCCGGTACACCGGCAGCCAAGTGTCGTTCCTGCTGGAGGTGTATGGCCAGCTGGAGGAGGCCGATGGCATTGCTGGCCTGGTGCAGCTGCGGCAGGGTGGCCTGGATCCCATGGATCAGGTGATCACTGCCGAGAAAGCAGGCGATTGGAGTGAGGCCATGTCGCTGTACGAGCAGATGCTGTCAGGCAATACGGCCAGCGGTGTGGGCCAGCAGGCAGCAAAGCCTGCTCCTGCCAGACCTCCTGGCAGCAGCAGCCCACGCATGGTTGTGGACCTCAGCGCGGGTGGGCAGCAGCTGGGCAGCGGGGGCCTGTCACAGCTGCAGCAGGGTGTGCTACGTGGGCTGCTGCAAATGGGCCATCTACAGGGCCTGCTGCAGCAAGTGGACGGCTTGTTGGCCCGGCTGCCGCCTGCACGTGCCAGCGCACCAGCTCGCATGCAGCTGGCCGCAGCTGGGATTGCAGCAGCTTGGCGATTGGGCCGCTGGGGGCTGCTGCAGGAGTACATTGGGATGGTGGCAGATGAGGCGGACGATGTGCCCATGTCCCAGGCAGATGACTGGGAGTTGCAGGTGGGGTCACTCCTCATGGCCTTTCACCTCGGCAACTTTGCAGAGGTGGACCAGGGTCTGATGCACGCGCGCGAGGAGATCATGGCCATCTTGCCGGCCATCAGCCAGGAGAGCTACACGCGCGCATACCCGGAGCTCATGAAACTCGCAATGCTGCAGGAGATCCAGGTGCGGTCTGCACGGGTTGCTTGCGTCCATGCGTTCTTTGTCTGGCACCATATGTCTTTGCCTGTATGCATCGGGCTGCATGGAAGCCCATGTGCATGTGGGCACCACCACAGCACCAATGTGAGGATGCTTGCCCGGCATATCCCAGGATGTTTTGTCCCTGAAGCGCGACCCCAAGCCGGCGGGCAGTGGGCGTGATGGTGGGGACGAGAAACGCAAGGCCAACTGGCGCCTGAGGCTTGCAGCCTCACAGGGCACACTGGCCACGCAGGAGCCGCTGCTGGCACTGCGCCGCCAGCTGGCCGTGCTGCTGGGCCAGCAGGCGGAAGCTGGCATGTACTGGCTGGAGTACGCGCGGCTGTGCAGGACCATGGCCCACCATGAGTCAGCAGCCACTGCCACACTGGAGGCCCTGGCATCCAACGTTCCAGGTGCTGTGCTGGAGCGCGCCAAGCAGCTGTGGCACTCGGGCCGCGAGCGCCGTGCACTGGACGAGCTCAACATGTTTGTGGAGAAGTGGGTACCTGCACTTGGCGTGGCATCGTGCATGCATGTTTGCATCGAGTGCTGCATCTGAGAGGCTCATGAGGGCACCTGGTACATGCCACACTGCACCAGGACTCACCAGCTTCTGCTGTGTGCACCCCTGCACCTGCAGCATTAAGAGTGCCGTGAAGCACGGGGGGCCACCCCCAAGGTGCGCAGCAGCTGGCAGCGGGGAGTCAGTTGACACCATGGTGTACGCGCGTGCGGCGCTGCAGTTGGCCAAGTGGACCGCCGCACAAGGGCAGATGGGATACCAGGAGCTCAAGAGCCTGTTTGAGGATGCTATCAACATCAAGCCTGACTGGGAGAAGGGGTACTTCCAGTATGCACGGTGAGTAGCCACAGCTACTTGGGTGGTGGCTGGCTGGTGCAACATCTACATTCAGGATTTGGGAGCCCATCTCTGTCGCCGAGTGCATGTTGATTTGCATTGTGCTCATGCTCAAGTGACATCTTCAACCTAGGGCCCTTTCTTCAAATGCTGCAGGTACCTGGATCAGTTGTATCAGGACGCCAAAGCCCGGCAGACTGCACCTGCCACAAAGGGCCATGGCCCTGATAGGTACTTTGTGTCTTTGTTGTAGCCATCTGCTGTGCATCCTTCCCATACCTCCCAGCTGCACCTGCCTGTGACTGGCATTCTGCCGTATGTTCATCTGGTATGCAAGGTGTATGTACAACCATAATCGCATAGGTACTTGTGTGCGCAGCTGTATCACCCAGTACTGTGTGGCTGCCACAGGTTGGGAGGGCGGTCCAAGGTCACACTGGGCGAGGAGAAGCATTATGGCGAGTACCTGCCAGACATCCTGTGCAACTACGGGCGCTGTATGCAGCATGGCTACCGCCACCGCCTCCAGTGCCTGCCGCGCATGCTCACACTGTTCTGCGACTGGGGCAACGAGCATCTGTCCAAGAAGAGGCAGATCCAGCAGCGTGATCGACAAACCACGAGTGGGGTACGTGTGACTGATGAGCGTAAGCTGGATCTTGCCATGTCTGCTCTGTGGCCTCTGTTGCATGTCAATGACTCCACAGAGTTTGGACTCCAACCGCATGCATCAAAGGCCTGTGCGCGTATTGTGCGCAATTGTAACTGCAACACTGGTGTCGCCTCACAAGCAGGTGGTCAACACGATGATGGAATTTGCGAGGACCATCCCGCCGATCGCTTGGCTGGGCACACTGCCTCAGCTGATCTCCCGCATCGGCCACCAGCATGGCGAGGTGTCTACCGTGCTGCAATCGCTGCTGCAGCGCTGCCTGGAGCACTTCCCGCAGCAGGCGCTGTGGGCGCAGGCGTGCCTCATGCGCGCCGCCAGCAAGACACGCAGGAGCATCGCCTTGTCTGTGCTGGAGGCGGTGAAGTGCAAGGGCGATGACGTGCGGTCGCTTGTGCAAAAGTTCACGGACCTGACAGATGCGCTCATCCGGCTCAGCAACAGTAAGGTGGACAAGAACAGCAACACGTGAGTGCGGGTGCTGGGGCCTGCCATGTTCACGAAGCAAAGCAGCAGCGCAGCTGTCACGTGATGTTTGGCTGGGCACATGACATGCTGTGCCCCAACAGCCAACATGCTGGTGCGTGTGGTTTCTTGAGGCATGATGTATCACGAGGCCACCAGCTGGGCGTGCCCTGTTGTCCGCAGCCGTGCGCGCACCATCTCCTCCTTCCCCGAGATGGAGGAGTACCTGCGCTCAGGCATCTTCAACACCAGTGGGGTGATGGTGCCCACGGAGGACCAGTTCCAGGTGCCCATGCCGGCTGTGCCAGGCCCTGTGGCCAACACTGCTACAAAAGTGGCGTGGTACAATGATCTGGTGGTCATCACGGGCATTGAGGACAGTGTACAGGTGCGATTGATGGAGGTGTCGCACTGGTGCAGCCGTCTCCCAGGCAGCTGCTGGTTCAGGTGCCCTTTTACAGTTTTAGTGAACTTGACAGGTGGACAGGTGCCATGCTTGCATATATTGGTTGCTTTATTCGTTTTAAGCGTGTTTTGATCGTAGATCATGCACTCGTTGATGAAGCCCAAGCGGTTTGTGTTCAAGGGCAGCGACGGCAAGTCCTATCCCTTCCTGGCCAAACCAAAAGATGACCTGCGCAAGGACTACAGGTGGGACATCCCAACGCTCTTCCTACCTCTTATGCTGCATATGTGGCCGGTGTTGGTGGTGCGGGGGCAAGGCAGGCGCAAAGATTGGTGTTAACATAGCTGATACAGTGTGTACGGTGAGCTGACACGGAGGAGGGCGATGTCTTGTGTGTGGCTGTAGGCTCATGGACCTGGCAGGTGTGGCCAACAGCATGTTCTCAGCGGACAACAGGGCACGGCGCCGTGGCTTGCTGCTGCGTACGTATGCGGTGCTGGTGATCACCGAGGAGTGTGGCATACTGCAGGTGCGCATGCATATACGGCTTGCAGGGTACCACAACGGACCCTCGCTTGACATCAATTGACCTGATGTTTGTCACCCTATGCTGTGTGCGCTGCACAGTGGCTCAACAACCTCACTCCGTTCAAGAGCGTGGTTGAGGAGTCATACAGCCGTGAGGAGCGCACCAAACCGTGAGTGTGTGGCCCTGCACGGTCGCGCAGCACTGCCGCCGGTGTCTCATGCACTGCTCCACGTGTCACGTGCTGCAGGCGTGAGATCCTGGCGTATGCCGTGAGCGAGTGGGACAAGTGGAAAAAGGAGCAGGGTGCCAATGCCAAGCGTGATGCGCTGCTGAACAAGGTAGGAGCATAATGAGCGTGGGGGCTCAGCAGGTGCTGCCACTGGCTGGTGGTCTGTCAAGTTATGGCTGGGTTCTGCTGTCGCAACGCCACCAACATGCCATCGTGCAGGTCCTCGCAAAGGCCAAGCCCATGGCACACTGGTGGTGGCTCATGCGTTTCCCTGAGCCAGCCATGTGGCTGCAAGTGCGGCTGGCATTCACGCGGTGAGGAGCTGCGTGGATTATGCCTGGGTATGTGCAGCAACGTGTCCCAATACTTGTGTTCCCCATCGCACAACTCATGCATAGTCAGGCTTTTGCTTGGCCCTGACACATTCCCCCACTGCTGTCCTGCTGCGGCACGCAGCACAAACGCGGTGTGGTGCATGGTGGGCCACATGCTGGGCTTGGGCGACCGCCATGGTGAAAACATCATGGTGGACACAGCCAGCGGGGAGACGGTTCACGTGGACTTTGGCTGCCTTTTTGACCGTGGGCTCATGCTGGAGGTGAGCCTCACGCTGCATGGAGGGCAGCTACGCACGTGCATGCAGGGTGCTGGGACTTGTGTACCAAGTTGCACACCTGGTGTTGCACCAAACACGCAGCTCATGGCCTGTTGGCCCAAGGTCTGGCCGTGTGCACCACGCTTGAGCCCATTATAGTCCCTGTGCTGCCCTCCATGTGCAGGTGCCTGAGCTGGTGCCCTTCCGCCTGACCCAGAATGTGGTGGACTCGTTCGGCGTGACGGGCGTGGAGGGCGTGTTCCGCAAGTGCAGCGAGATCACGCTGAGCGTGCTGCGCCAGCACCGCTCCACGCTCATGACGTGCGCGGAGACCTTCCTGTACGACCCGCTCGTGGACTGGGCAACCAGCAAGGGTGGGCAGGGGCAGCACCGCCATGCGCTGCCTGCGAGCTCAATGAATGATGGCGTTGAACCAGAGAACTCCATGGTAAGCTGCGCGGATGGAACTTTGTTTTGGGTGGGGGGGGGGGCTGTTAGCGTTCACAATGTTGTGAAACTAACTGCAGCTGCATGCCACATGTACAGGGGCTGTGCTTGCCAGTGCTGATGTGCAGTATGCTGCCGCACTCCACAGGCCAAAGATGCCCTCGCCACCATGGAGGGACGGTTGACAGGCACGTTGCTGGGCGTAAAGAGCCAGCCATCGTTGCCGCTGTCAGTGGAGGGCCAAGTGCAGCGTCTCATCAGTGAGGCCACAGACAAGCACAACCTGGGCAGCATGTACATCTACTGGATGCCATGGTACTGAGGTCCCGACACTCTGAAGCCAGCTAGGCTTGGGTCGCCAGCTCTGTACGGACGACGCGCCTAATTCTTGGGAACGTTTGGAACAATCTACCGGCATGTTCTGGGCAATGTATTGACGAAGAAGGGGATCACTGACGGAGATCACTGGATGCAGTCAACCTGGAAGGATTAAACATTAAAATCAGAAACATTGGTGTACCGCATGTAGGCAGTACCACCGACATGAGAACAATAGAGGCCGGGAACAAGCATTGCTACACCAGACAGCGACTGCTTCGTATCCCTAGGTTTGATACTGCGTCGGTCGTTGGTGGGTCGTAATCGAAACCAGAGCCTGCATCAACCCGGATTTATATTTGCGCCATTAAGAACGTGCCTGACACATTCTGTGAGTCTACTGGCACCTCAGAGCCTCGTGTATTTTCAATGCGAACGTGAAGCCTTGTGGCCAAGAGGTCGAGCAGCGCAACCTTAACATGCAATGGAGGATGTGCGGAGACCAGCACCTGTTCCCCGCCAGGGAGGTCTGGCATAAGTAAGCTCTGGGAAGAAGACAAGCCATGGCGTGGCAGCAGGGGATGCTGCGCCATGCGCACTCTGCACAGCCCACGGCTGGAGCTGGGACTTTCGGGCCAGGTTTGGGCGTGGAGGATGTGTCGTGCCCAGTGGGAGGCGCGACGACCTCATCTCAGCACGGGCCGATTCGGGTTTTTGTGATGCTGCCGCTGGATACAGGTGAGGGAACAGTGCTTGGTCATGGCAAGGGTGCATGTGTAGCTGCTTGGGAATGGGCCCCGAGCGCTGGGGCCCTGATCAGCACGCTGCAAATGGCATCCAGAATGCTGGCGTCCACATGGGATGCCACTTGGGTGCAACTGCAGTGGATGCAAGTGGGGCCTTCAAGTACGCGACCTCCAGCTGGTTCTGCCAGGCGCTACAACTTCTAGCAGCATCGGGCGTGTATGGCGTGGCTGTAGACGTTTGGTGGGGGGCTGTGGAACGTGCTCCCCGGGTGTACAATTGGCAAGGGTACCACCAGCTCATTGGCGCAATAAAGCAGACGGGCTTGAAAGTGCAGGTGAGTGCACTCAATCGCAAAGCCTGCGTTCCCGCGTGTTGTGGAGCGCATGCAGCACATGGACTTCCTTTTTGCATGAGGTATGCGCCAGCAAGGCGATCTCGTCATCGCATGTACACCCACTTGATGCAGGCGGTGCTGAGCTTCCATGCGTGCGGAGGCAACGTGAACGACACAGCCACTGTCCCACTGCCCAGCTGGGTGTTGCAGGTGCGCATCTGTATTTGCAATGGGGGGCAGGTACAGCATAATGGTGCGCATCATGCGCATGAACACCTGCAGGAAGCGCGTTGGCAGTTGCTTCAAGGCGGCAGGAGCAGGCTCTGCTGGGGAGGCGTGCATGCGCGTCGGCATGGCATGGTGCATTGTAACGTTCATTTGTGTGCAGAACAAGTCTGGAAAGATGGGGCCCAATCAGTTGTGCACGTGTATGCACACGCAGGCTGGGGAGCAGGACCCGGACCTCTTCTTCACGGACCGCCCGCGTGAGAACGGGCTGGGGCAGCGCAACCGGGAGTATGTGTCCATCTGGGCGGATGATGCACCAGGGGTGTTGTGCGGTCGGACACCCATGCAGTGTTACGAGGACTTCATGGCTTCATTCAGGGACCATTTTGCGCAGGTGCGCATGGGGCAGCCAGGGTGCCAGGGCCCGGAATGGGCTGGGCAGAGCTGTGCGATGGCTTCTGTACAATGTCGGCACCTGCACCAACCACTGCACTATGCCTGCACATGTGCGCAGGAGCTTGGGCCCTGTGTGGAGGAGGTGGTGCTGGGGGCAGGGCCGTGCGGGGAGCTGCGCTACCCAGTGCGTGGCACATTGTGATACCTGCTGTGTACGCACTTCAGCTTGCCGTGTGCCTTACAGCACACAGCTAGTCTGTTTGCTTGTCCGCACCTGTGCCGTTCGCTATTCCTTACAATTGCCGCTGTGCTTCCCACATGCCCACATGCAGTCATATGCTGAGCCCAACGGCTGGCGCTTTCCCGGCATTGGTGAGTTCCAGTGCTATGACCGTCGCGCGCTCGCGTCCCTGGCACAGGCAGCACGTGAGGCGGGGCACCCACAATGGGGTTATGGTGGGCCCCATGACGCTGGGGACTACAACTCAGTGCCTGAGGAGACGGGCTTCTTCTCCTACGAGGGCTCCTGGGACTCGCCCTACGGCCGTTTCTTCCTCAACTGGTACTCGTCCTCGCTGCTACGGCACGGGGAGCGGCTGCTGTCCATCGCGTCCCACGTGTTCAGCGAGCACCTGCTCAAGCGGCTGTCGGTGCAGAACAGCGGTGGGCCGGGGGACAGCTCAGGGTCGGAGACCAGCGGGGCAATGGTGGTGATGGGGGCCCTTGGCGGGCAAGGGAGTGTGGCAGCAGTGGGTCCCGCACCTGCTGCGGCAAGCACCACTCAGGGGTCGGGGTCCCCCACGGACACTCCCCCACAAGCAGGTGCTGGTGCAGCTGTCGCAGCATATGGGTCCATGCGTTCTACAGTCACGTCATATGGCAACGCGCTCAGCAACCTGTGCACGACACCCGCAGCGGTGGCGCTGAATGGCACACGGTCACTTGCTCCCAGTGAGGCGGGGATCATGGACACCGATGGGGCATGGGATGGCGCAGAGCTCGCAGCGGGAGCATCGCCCGCCGGCGCGCGGCCAGCCAGCAACGGGATAGGCAGCCTGACGCTGACAGAGGGTGGGTTAGGCGGGCTGCAGATGCGGCCGCCGTCCATGACCCTGGTGGGTGGCAGCGCAAACGCGGTGGGGGCGTCCGGCTGCATCACAGTCCTGCCTGCAGCTGCTGCAGGCAGCGGGGCGGGGCCGGCCGGCATGGGCCGCTTCATGTCCAGCTCCACCATTGCAGACAGTGCGGCGGACATGGCGGCGCTGGCGACCACGGCGCGGGGGGAGAACGGCAGCACAGCGCCGGGCGGCACCGGCGCCGGCTCCCTCATTTGCAACAGCGTCAGCTCGCTCAGCACCGAGTGCGCCGTCACGCATGTGGGTGGCGGGCCATTTGCGACCCCGTATGTGGATGTAGGGACACTCGTGAGCAGGGATGGGGATGATGGGGGCAGTGATATGGGCGGGTCGTGCATGACTCCCGACACGCTGGGGGTGGAGGAGGGGCTGGCAGAGGCGGCGACTGCGCGTGTGCCAGCTACCAATGCATTTGCGGTTGCAACTGCCGTGGCAGCCGTGTGTGAGCATGACCTGTATGCCGAGGCTGACGCGCGGCGGCGCTGCAGCCTAGACGCCAGCACAGCCCATGGCGCAGTGGGTGGTCTGAGGGCATGCAGCAAGAGGCATGGCGCAGGCGGCGTCACGCTAGCGCTCAAGATTGCAGGCATCCACTGGTGGTTCCGCAGCCGGTCACACGCTGCCGAGCTCACGGCTGGCTACTACAACACAGCCAACCGTGACGGGTATGCCCCAATCCTTGAGCTGTGCGCACGCTACCGCGCGGCCCTCATCCTCACATGTGTGGAGATGTGTGATGGGCAGCACCCTGCAGCCGCCATGTGTGGCCCTGAGGGCCTCCTGAAGCAGATCCGCAGCCTGGCAGCCAGGACGCAGGTGAAGCTGAGCGGGGAGAATGCACTGCCCATCCTGCTGACAGACGGTGTGGACACGGTGGCCCTGGACCGCATCCTGTTCAACACGCGGGCGTGGTATGGGCCAGGCTCCCTCATCGTGCGCGCGCAGACAAGTGGGCAGCCGCTGCAGTGTCAGGCAGTGTTCACATATCAGGCCGCCGGGCACATGATTGGCTTCTCAGGCAGCGGGGGCGGGCGCGGCCCCGTGCACCTCTTGACGGGCAGCGCGCCGTCCTCGGTGTTGCCCTCCCCTGTGGGGCTGGGGGTGCATGGCCGGCCCACGCTCAGCAGCGCAGGCAACCAGGCGGTGGGCATGCTGGGGTCGGCGCAGCAGCTGTGCAGCCTGGCATGCATGGAGCGGTCCTTATCTGATGCGGGCAAGTGCATGATGGGCCTTGGGCGGCCAGGTGACCAGCACGGCATCGCGGCCTCAGGTCTGCGCACCGACTCGTATGCGGATATCGTGGAGCCGCTGCCTGCCATGCGCTCTTTCACGTTCCTGCGGCTCGCGCCTGAGCTGCTGCAGCCCTCATTCCAGGCGCCATGGCTGCGCTTCATGTGTCGAATGCAGCAGGGCGGCTATGCACCGTGCTGAGACGGTGGGTGCGCGCTGAGCGCACCCTGTGTAGCATGGGTGGTCCTTCTCAGCAGAACGATGTGACATGTGGGCGCCGCTGGCAGAAATGTGGCCCAACTATGTGTGTGGGGTGTGGTTTGATGCATTCGATGGAGAGTTAAGTTCAAGGAGCAAGCACAAAGGGAGGATGGCTGGTCATGCAAGGTCAAGGCAGGGGCATCTTTTTCACGGCAGGCAGTAGCAGCAGGTTGGCACTTGCACACATGGGGTTCCAGCAATAGGGTTTTGAGGTCATTAGTACCGGACTGTCTGGGATGGTACCTGGTGCGTCTGTGTACTGGGTCTAGTTTTCACCTTTGCTGAGTTTTGAGGCGTGCCGCGTGACAGGCATGCATGAACTGTACAGAGCTGTGAAGGGCAGGCTGCGGTGCAGCTACAGCACAGAGCCCTTGTGTAACATTACAGTCCGCCTGCGGTCTGTTCCAACAACAAGGTTCATGGAAGTCATGGGCTGCTGCACCCGTGCATCGGCATGTACAGACCAGCAAAGTACCCTGCAGCCGCGTCAAAGAGCATGCGTATGAAACCGTGCAGCATCATGTGCACATGGCCGTCAGGTCTGCCTGCACCTTGGCCATCAGACGCGTGAAGCGTGTGGCTTCGGTGAGACCAGCAGTGTTGGGGATGGACGCCGTGAGCTCGTACTGCCCACGCTGTTGTTGGAACACCGTGACCCGGATGCTGAGTGCACCCGGCCCAGGGCTGGCAGTTGTGGGTGCAGTGGGCGGAGGCCCCTGCAGACCTGACGTGGCGCTGGGTGTCCCGCGTTGGCGCTTGGGCTGTGGCAGGGAGCTGCTGCCGCGCACACCCAGCCCACCCACACCGTCCCCACCTGCGCCCTGCTGACCAGCAGTTGCGCGACCCTGCGCCTGCGCCCCGGACCCTGCTCCTGCAGGGCCAGGCCCCTCCTCACCGTCATCACTGTCCCCTGCATCAGCGCGCCCCAGCCGCGCAAAGGCCGCATGCGACAGCTGTGCCGTGACGCGCCACAGCAGCGGGTCGGTGGTGCAGGTGGCGCCATGAGCTGCCAGCACCTGAGACACCAGGCCCAGCACCTTTGCACTGTCCACCTTGGGCGCCTGTGGTGAGGAGGCATGAGGTGAGGATGGCAATGTGGAGTGGAAGACAGTGAGCGGTAACCGATGATGCCGTTGGGTACAGGCTCCATATCAGCATGCAGCAGCACAGCAGCAGCATGCAATGTTCGAACACCAGGTACTGAGCACGCCCACAACAGGCAGCCGCACACCTTCCCCAACCATCCATGACCAGCCATGGACGTGCCGCACCTTGAGGGTGAATGTGGCAGAGCGCTTGGGCACAATGGGTGCTGCAAGTGCCGGGTTGACAGGGCGGGCCAGTGGCACGGAGGCGAGGTTGGCATCCACAGCAAACGACCATGCGATCGCCCATCTGGATGTCTTGCCCTGCACAAGACCAGGAGCATTTGTTGCCGTGTTTCCCGCAGATTCTGCAGAAGCGTGGAGATGGGTGTTGCACAGCGGCAACACCAGCATCTGTCCACTCTGCAGTGCTGCCAAAGCAGCATGGACCGATGCTGCCATACAGCGTGGAAGTCACATGATAAGCTGTGCGCGGCGTGCCGCAGCTGCATGCAGTTGGGGGCTTGTGTATACGCACCTGCGCAAATTCAGTGGTTCTGATGGCAGTGACATGCCGCGCATGCAGCTCCTTCCGCAGCGCTTTGAGTGTGACCTTCTTGCCCACCATGCTTGAATACCTGCAAGACGAGATGCCGCCAGCTGAGGCCAAGGTGCTTGCGCACGCCGCCAACTACACACTTGTCAACACTGTCACATATCCCCTGTAGACCGGTGCCTGGTGCCTACCGCACCAGCTACCAGCCGCATCCAGCCCCGCACCCAGCAGCTCACACATGCGTGCCACAGGATATCTGCCATGAACAGCCGCGCACCAGTGCACACGCCCTCCCAGTCGCACACTGTCTTCCACCATGCGCATGATGAACGCCAGCTCTCCTCCCGGATAGATCATTTCGGCTGCAGTGCCTCCACACGCAGTGGCCGGGTTGCTGCCCGCCTCCTGCACGCATGTGCAGCAGATCATTGTGGTGCAGGGCGTGCGTGCGCTTGCGCCACAGTTGGCTGGCTTGCCGGCACCAGCTGGACGGGTGTGCCCACCAGCCGCCTCTCCAGAGATCCAGCCTGTCACGCCCCCCTCCCCCACCCACCCCACCCCATCCCGCACCTCCATGGAATTGAAGAACGGCGGGTTGCACATCGTGAACGCATAGGTGTCGCTGTTTGAGGCAAACGCAGGGATGAGGATGCCGCCAACTTCTCCCTCTGCATCACGGCCCCCACCCTCCGCCTCCTCCTCCCCCTGCTCCCCTCCGCCTCGGGTGTCCCCGGCCGCACCGCGCCGCTTGCGCCGCCCCTGCTTGCCCTTGCCACCCTCCCCTTCCTCCACCTCCATTGCTGCCACCACTGCCTCTGGCAGCTGCACAGCACACGCACATGATGTGGGTGGTGTGGCTGCCGCTGGTGGCAGGGCAGGGTCATGATGGTGGGGTGTGGGCAGTGCCACCCAACCGCATGACTCTTCCCAACACCGCGCAGCAGCACCCTTGCCAGGCATGCAAGCGCACTTCACAACCACAGGGGCCACAACAGGTGGCCTGTGGTCACAGCCACCTGGCACCCACCTGGCAGCTGGAGCGCTTGAACTCCAGCAGGTCAGCCAGGTGTGGGTTGGACTTGATGTGCTGCTCACACACAGTCTGTGCCACGTCTGTCACATCCAGGCCCACCATGTGCCACCCGCAGATGGCAGCCCCCAACAGGCAGTAGATCATGTTCGCGCCACACCCCACGTCAAGCCCACGCACAGCGGCCCCGCCTGTGGCAGGGCAGGGGAAAGCAACACAATCAGCTCGTACAAGCAGCAAGGCACTGTTGCGCACAGCATAAGGCACCCACAGCAGCAGGCCACGAGATGGGTAGGCAGCATGTGTGCGCGTGGTACGGCTGGCCTGCACACCTGCCGCAGCGCCCTCTGGGGCCGACAGGGTCAGCAGGTCCTGTACCCAGTGCACATAGTTTGCGCGGTTGGTCACGGGGGGGACCAGCTGCCCCTCAGGCAGCCACCACTCCAGCCCAAAGTCTGCCTTGAGCAGCGTGGCGGTCAGCTGCCGGGTCCCTTCCCAGCTCGTGTAGTCAAAGCCATGGCGCCCGCCTGCGCGCAGCGTGACAGGGCTGTGATGAACGTGGCAAGCGCGATCCCAAAGCACCAGTAAAACAACGTGCTGTCTCGCCCAGCATGTGATGCAGGTGCTCCATCTCACAACAGACTGTGCGGCCCACATACTCTGGCACACGAGCTGCGCACCTGGTGCACTGGGGGCTGTGAGATATGGCTGCAGCTCTGGGTGCGCCTCTGCCAGAGCCCCAAAATCTGGTTCTTCCCGGTAGTACTTGTTGCGTGGGTGCATGCGCGCGTTGTTGCGGCCGCCGCGGCCGATGGGTTGCTCCTCAGGTGCTATGGTCGCACGTTGCCCCGAGGTAGCTGCGCCACCTGCAGTCTCTCGCGCTGAAGCCGCAGTCTCCAGGCCCTCCTCCGCCCCTGTGCCACCCCCAGTGGCCGCCGACTGCGTGCCTCCCTCGTCCATGCTCTGCTGCTGGGAGCTGCTGCAGGGTGGGAGGCTGGCACCACGCTCACGCGCGGCTGCTGCCCTCGCCGCGGCCGCAGTGTCCGCTAACCCTGTCCCCCGGGGGTCAACATGGTCGGCTGCGCCAGATGCGGCTGCTGCAGCAATCGCCAGGTTCTCTGCAGTGTCATAGTCCGGGGGGCCTGCGCCTGTGCTGCCAGGCCCATCCTGGCCCTCACATGCCTGCCTGTATGCACTCTGTGTGAAATCTAGCGCTTCCTGCAGCTGCTGCTTCAGCTGCAGAGCGTATGCACGGGCATGCCAGCGCGCCTTGCTTCATGGTGCAGGTCCATGTCGTTGCCAGACCCCATGCAGGCTTCATGCAGTGCAACTTGCAACATGCATGCAGATCAGGGCGAGCACCCTTGTACCTGCAACGCCTCTTCGTTTGTTGGATCCTGCGCGAGAAGGCCGGCGATCGATTCAAGCTGTTCTTCGTAAAGCGTGATGGCGTCTTTGAGTTCCTCCTCCATAACAGTAGTTTAAAGTAATGCAGCGTATGAGTACTGATCGATGAGGGTTGCTCAGCCTCAACGGGCTTGCTGGTGGGTTATCATTGTGTTGCTTCCTATGTTCTCTGCATCAAACTATGTGTACATAGCTGTGCATATATGTTTAAGCTGCTTGGGATGTGTGCATTGGGATGTGTGATCACTGACCTGATGTTGTTTACAATTCAACCTTTCTCCTGTCAGCCAGCACAACTGTTGGGGTGGCTCAGATGCTAGGCATCAGAGCACTGTATGCAATGCACTGTGCATGCAGCTGTCGGTACTTGCTCGGCTCCGCAGCGCGAGCATCCACTTGCTCTGCAGCGCGAGCATCCACTGGCACCCTGCGACTGCTGCTGCTGTTGCATTCACTGCAATGACTATGCTTGGGACAGCAAAGTAGATGGCGGGGTCTGCGGACAGTGTACGCAGAGCCAATGGCAGGGAACAGGACCTTAGGGTCATGGCACAAGGTACCGGAAGCTCGCGATTGTTGTCGTTTGGCTGTGCATGTCGTATGAACATCAGGCACATACATAGGGCATGCGTGAAGGTATGCCAGGTGAGTGGCAGCGTAAATCATCGCATGCATGACTTGCACTTGCAAGCATTTTACTCTTGCGCTTGAATGGCTTCAGGCTTGCTGCTGATAGATGTATGCAGCATACCTTTTCAGCTGCAACAAGCAGGACCGCACCTCTGAGAAGCCACGAATGTCTCACAGAAGGCGCCGTGCAAGCACAGCATGTACTTTTTCTACGTGTGGCGTAGCGCGTGGGATCGTCTTAACGGCACGCTATGCTTATCTGATGGCCCTGCTTACATCGGAACTGGTATGAGGGAGCATTGCCGGGGTCAAAAGGGGGCGTCATCAGGGTGGACCACCTCTGTGGTACCACGTTGCCAACACCCTATTAAATATGGGACCGAAGCATCCATTCTGCAAGCGGTCCCCTGAACCAATTTGCACAGCTTTGCAACTGAGTGACTCAAAAGCATGCCTCTGTTCACCTGCTTCAGTGCTGATAATGGCATGCCCAGCGCTCCTCGCCCAGTGGCTGAGGCCACTACAAACCAAACCGTCACGATCCTGGGCAAGTGCAAACCACCGTGCATCACGCACCTTGGGCACTTACTGACAACACGAGAAGCACTAAACAACACTGTGCTTCGTCGTTAATGACATGTCCTGGTTCTGTTCGTCGCTGTTCCGTGTGCAGGGATGCCAGGTTCCACCTGCACCCAGCGCGTTGCGATGACCTGCCTGGAGAAGGGCATTCCTTACCAGGTCCAAGTTGTTGGTGAGTGTGATCATCTTGCTGGTGTGCTCTGTGTGGCTGCTCACGTGTTGTTGGGCCTCGTTGCCTACTGCACCATTCCTTGCACGCCCTCCCCGTGTCGTGCCCCTGATACAGCCGCTCCTGCTGGTACTGCACATGGCTGCTCCCACCCTGCACAGACCTAACCAAGGGTGAGCAGAAGACTCCTGCCTTCCTGGCAAAGCAGCCGTTCGGCAAGATCCCTGTGCTGCAAGATCCTGCGCATAACCTGGAGATGTTTGAGAGCCGCGCCATGGCCCGCCACCTGGCCCGCAGCCGTGCAAGCCAGGGCACCGACCTGCTGGGTCCTGATGCTGCATCCCAGGCGGCAGTGGAGAACTGGCTTGAGGCTGAGTCCGCATACTTCAACCCAGCAATCGCCACGCTGGTGAGTTGCCCAGTTGCTTGGTTGCGCTCAGTCGGTCAATGATTCTCATCAGCGTGCTGCTGCTGCTGTTTGATGCGTGCTTTGGTTACGGTATGTGATGTGTGCTTACGCGATTACATTACTTGACCGGGCGGCAGCAGCGCTCCGTTGTGTTGCTGCGCCTGGTGCTGGGGGCTGGACCATATCAGCATGGCCATCTCAATCGCCATGCCCTGCCCACTGATCTCCCCGTGTGCACTGCATGTTTCGCTTGGATCAGGTGTATGAGCACGTGTTCAAGGCCTGGTTTGGTCAGGGCGGTCCTGATCCCGAGATAGTGGCCGCCAAGATGGCAGAGCTGGAAAAGGTGAAGGAGGGAGAATTGTATGCAGTCTGTTGGATGGGGCAGAGATGTAGTATGCATAGCGCATGTGAACCCAGGGTGTTGTGCTGCTGGCAGTCTGCGTAATCATCAACGCACATCGCCATATGGCACCCAGTGCTGCTAGTGGTTGATGGTCAGTGCTCACCTACAGGTTGGCCATTGAGGAGTCATGTGATCCTAACTCTTCTCTCACCACTCTCCGTCCAGGTGTTGGATGTGTACGAGTCAGTGCTGTCCAAGCGCAAGTACCTGGCTGGCGATGAGTTCAGCCTTGCCGACCTGTCGCACCTGCCCTACACCCAGTATTTGATCAATGCGGGGGTGGCCGCACCCTTCATGGATGGCCGCAGGCCGCATGTGAAGGACTGGTGGCAGCGCTGCTCCAGCCGGCCAGCATGGCAGAAGGTGCTGGCTGCTGCAGCCCAGAAGTAGCTCAACAATAGATAATGCCATGTAGCTTGGATGAGAGCCTGTACAGTCACTACAAGCACAGGCAGGGGGAGGGGCTTGAGGGGTGTGTGTGGCGGGGGGGAGGGGGGGGGGGCACTCAAGTTGCAAGTGCCGTTTTGTATCTGAAGACATGGGAGACACTTCATGACATGTGCACAGAAGCCTCCGCCATGGAAAGTGGTCCTGGCTGTTACAAATTGTAAAAGAGTCCTTCACAACGTCTTTTCGTCACTCAAACACCACCAGCATGCATGACGATGATCTGAATCACATGACCTGACCCACATCATCTAACCCACCCTCCGTAGTAAGACGTCAATTAAGAACCTTGTGCTAACTTGTTGATGATCTGTCAGGTTAACGGAATTGTGCCACCATAAAGCAACTGTGACGGCACGCGCTGGCAACAGGCACTGCCTGCAGTATTATCTCACGCAGTCGTCCCAATCGATGCCCTGTAACTAGCTCCTGACAGCCGTGAGACAAGCATGCCGCAGAATAGTCGCAGAGAAGCAAAAAGCATGTCAAATAACCCCCCGTCACCGAAGATTGGAGTTTCCCCAGTTTTGCATCCGTTATGTCCACGCAATCCAAGCCGATTCCACCTCAAACGCACCATCAGCCGCGGCGCTGTTCCAGCCGTGCACACAACATGCCCGCTGTGTCTCAACGCACACGCGGCCATGCTCTTGTGTACATGCAGACATGATGAAGGGGCCCAGACATGAAGATGCGCCATCCAGCGTGCTCAGCACCACTGGTGCACACTCCACATCTGACAACCGGCCCACATTTATGATGTTTTCATGAGCACACATACTTGCCATACACCCTGTCATGCACCCGCATGTCATGGCCAGCCACGGCATGGGCAGCAGTGGTTGCTTTCAGCTGGCGCAGTGATGCGACGCATAGACAGAGGAACGTTCACCATGCTAGCAGCACAACCAAGAGAACAACATGTCGCCTGCCTAGTTGAGTTAATGCCCAACATGTGCAATAAGCACTCCATCTGTTGTCTCCATTGACAACAGCCAAACCATGTGAAGGACTCCTGGCAACCTTCCCACATGGCAATCATTCACATCTCTTGCTGAGACTGACGTTCACCTTCCTGCTTCCATCATAGCTCCTTCCTGCTTAATATCCAACACCACCATAGAGAACAGGCCTTACGGCAAGTCGAAGTTGTTTTCACACCTGCGAACTGGTACCACGAGGAAGACGTTGATCCAACGTCCATGCGGTACTGTGAGGCGGTATTAGGCGCATGTTGTCGCAATGGTATGCCCAAAATCTTCAATTCAGCATCACAGCTGGAGAGAGACGATCGCGCTCTCCAAATCCTGAGCAGCGAGCAAGCAAAGGCAGGAGGGTGACCGTGTGGTTGCACTGTAGGGGATGGACCACACAGCCGCATCAGTGTTGTATGGTGACCCCCTCACGCCCATCATCAACAGTGCCCAGCCACTGGCTGCTGCGCCAGCAGGTAGGGCCTGGTCACACACGTCATGGTAGCAGCATAACACCATTACAGCACCGCAGGTCACGGTGCAACAGCTGTGTGCTCACCGCGAGGTATGCTTCAATGCGCGCATCTGGCATGGGATCCTCTGCCCGGCTGAAATGGTGGCTGACAGGAACGCACACCGGGCAGGTGATCACCTGCACATCACAGCAGCACTGTTCTGTGATGGGCACAACTTGCACAGCTTGCCAAATGAAGCAGGTGGTCAGCTTTCGTGGGTTTGGACAAGGCACAGGCACGCAACGGCTCAAAACGTTTTCAGCAGCACCACCCACCTTGCAAGTGAGCAGGTGCATGAGTACAGCGCGCGCATTGGCACATCCTGGGTGATTGCACTCGCGGCTCATGGGGCATTCGGTCAGAATGTGCAGCCACAGGTCGCGCGCAAAGGTGGCCCATTCCTTACGACCCGCAGCCTGCAGGTGCTATGATGCAATGATAGCAACATGCTGTGCAAGGGAGCATGGAAGGACCCCAGTACAGTGATCCACGTGTTGATGGCAGCAGCGCCACAGGTGGCAAACAGGGCTCCCAAGCAGCAGGTACATGAAGCTGGATGCATGCAGCCATGTGCACCTTCGCACCTGTGCAGCATCGGATGAGGATGGGGCCGCAGCTGCACCGCCCTTTTCAATGAAGCTGGTGATCAGGAGCTGGGAGAAGTGCACCACATGCTGCACGTCCAGCGCATGGTGGCGGGGCGTGCCATGCCCGCTGGCAGGCCACGCCTCCTGGGATTCATCGCTGCTGCTGCGGCCAGCTGACGCCTGTCCTTGCACCACCTCAGGAGACCCAGCGTCCAGCGCCTGTTGCCCCGCTGCGTGATCCGCTGCTTCAAACATAACCACTGACATGTTTTCTTCACTGGCCACATCATCAGGTGAGCTGGTGGAACTACCAGCAGCACGCCGGCCCTGGGTGAAGCTCATGTCATCCTGCAGTTCCGTCCACACTGAATCGCACAGCACGCATGGTGCATCCTGTGCAGCAGCAGAGTGCAAGCTTGTGCATGTCAAACAGTTTGGTGACCTGCGCTGTACATGCGCTTTGTACGCCTTGCAGCATGCCATGCATGGGCCCTTCAGGCGCTTACACATCAACAGCAACACCAACAGCCTGGAACAGGGCCATAACTGCAACGGCTCAGCACAGCTGCAGCGACTTGTTATTTGCGCACGTATAGCATGGGGCTGAGCGCGCCGATCGCATTCACGCGCGACTCACCCGCGTGCACGCCACCCAGTGCCGGCACAGTTTTCGCACAGGAACGCATGCTTGATGATGGCAACGTGACGTGCAAGAGGCGCTTGAGCACGAGCAGATGTGCTGTGGCACAGCGTGGCAAATGTGGGGGTTTTGTAAGCCATGGCTCTTAGGCATCGCGGCAGCGATCCATATTTGTCACTTGTGCAGATCCGTGCAGGGCCACAAGCGACCGCTCAACTTCATGCATGAGCAACCAACGAAACTCACTGCCAGCAGCTCCTTCACGCCCGAGCAAGCAGCTAGGTTGCACGAAGAGCCATTGCAGGCAAGCGCGTGCATCACGGCCTGCAAGAAAAATTCAGAAATGTCCAGCGATCCGGACCCCGCAAGTCCCGCTGAAAGCTCTTACCTTGAGCCAGCTTGCTCCCCTGTCTGTTCCTTGAGTTGGCATTCCAGCTCGGCTGTCCACAGGCTCAGCACCTGTCCTAACTGGAGACACGCGAGACGGTTATGGGCCGGGCTCTGCCCATTTCCAGATGCGCTGAGCGGGAACGTGCAAATGTGGTCCGAGCTCAGTGCATCGTGCGCCTCGCACGGTCCATGGTCTGTTTGTCTATGGCTGAACTACTTGTTGCTAAGCCCTGTTGAGCGTTCCTAAACACGCTACGAAACTGATCCCGCAAGGGCTATCGGGAGGGGATCACCCATTGCCAGTGGTATTTTATCATTGACATTGACTCAACGGGCCTCAGCCAAGCACCATTACAGGCTGTCTTGTGCAGTGTCACGTGCTGAGTGCTGGCACTATGGAAGTGAATCGGCCTGGAGTGCGATCACGGTGACACATGGAGGCTGCGGTCCCAGTGGCTTGGGGAGCCTGAAGATGCACTGCCACCATGTCCTGCCCAGGCGCTAGGGCTGGCATGCTCCAGCCGTAGCACTTCCTCGATTGCTTCCACCAGTGCACCAGGCTCATACAGGACACCACCACTGCCAGAGGTGTCGGGCACTGAGTCCACCTCCACCACGTGCCGCACACCCAGTAGGTGTAGCGCCTGAAGCAACATGTTGGTGCAAGCAGTAGCAGCTGGTCCAGAGAAGCTTCAGACTCTACTACACATGGAAAGGCATGAGAGCAGTGCGGATGGGTGCTGATGAAGCAGTGGCTCGTCCACAGCTCTCAGGCATAGGTGCATGACGATATGAGTGCTGGAAAGATCGTGCACTAGAGGTCAGGGGCTGCATACCTGGCGGTCCACCTTGATGCTTGTGTTACGGGGCGCTATCAGTGCAGTGACATACGCAGCAGGCGCATGGCGCAGACGCTGCCCGCGGCGGTTGCGCCGCCTGTTCAATGCATCACACACCTGCATGTGCACCAGGTTTGGATGGATGTTGCGGTTGTAGACACCAGTATGTAACAGTGCCCATGCAAAGCATGCCGAATGCTCAACATGCAAGTGGCTGTGTACCCTTCAAGCTGTGTATGGCTGCAAGACAACGATTCCACTGCTCGTCCCCGCCATAGTCACCCTTCCTAGGCACCACGCACCGCCTGCACCATGTCTGCTGCTGTCATCGGTCCATCGTGTGACCCACAACTGGATGTCTCACGGTCATGGCCTCCGTTCAGTAGCATAATCTGCGAACAGTATACAGTTCAAGCAGAAGCCGTGAGAACAGCACAGCTGGGTCATAGCTGTGGTCAGGAGCACTGCTGCCCCGCTGCACACACTGCCAAGCCACATCCACCGATGCCTGCGAAGTGGCACCACACCTTTGGCACGTTGCGCGATGCCACCGCCTCGCCCACGCCATCCAAGCACACGCAAGGGCAGATGGAGGTGTACAGCGAGCCGCAGCCGTATACCACGGCATCGCAGCGCTCAAGCTCCGACAGCGCGCGCGGGTTGCCACGCGGCAGCACCTCATGCTCCTGCTCAAGCACAATGGGATTCGTGGTGTTGGAGTCAGCCTACAGTTTGTCCTGGCTGACAACCACCCTTGGCACAGATCCAGCGGCAGGTGTGGATGTGGATCAAGCAGTGCGGGCATGGAAAAATATCCACGATTCCACGTATTGTTCCCTTTCAAGCACAGCAGGTGAAAGCACAGCCTGCAGCCTGCACACAGGGAGGACGCACCAGTGGCACCCACCTGTCCGCTGCCTTCACTCGATAAATAGAACACGCGGCGGATGGGGGCGGGTAGCGGCGGGCACCCATCCGCTGACTTGTCCACCTCTGCACCGCGCCCGTCCGCGGGCGGGTGTGAGATCTGGTTCTGCCCCTTGATCACCGTGCCATCCTCCAGCTCAGCACCCAGTGTGATGCGCTCCTGCACACACACCCATGTGTCCCGGTGGAGCAACCACACAGGAGGGCAGCGACGTGCCAGACGACAGCTGTAAGCTTCCAACCCACCATGGGCATACAATGCTGTGACCGCTCCCCACCCTGCTCTGCTCCACCTCTGACCCCTGACAATGGTTTAAAGCAGATCGTCCCTCGCCGCACCTCAGTGGCAATGGCCGGAAGCACGTGGGACCCCTCCGCAATGCGCGCGACACGTGAAAAGAGGAAAACTGCCGCCTCAAGCGACCTGAAGAAAGTACGGGAGCCCGCGAAGAAAAAGTTCCCTGCACACATGCAACACCATCCAACCACCCTCATGCGACCATCACGCTGAGAGCACAGCAACTTGTGCATGTGAAGCTGAAATCGCTGCAGCACCACACCATGTACCACAACCTGCATGCCCCATTCATGATTTCATTGTTTTGCACATGGATGGAAGCAGAAGGAACTACATTACTACGCTTCCATGCATCAAATGAACATGAATGCCAATAACGGACCACACGGCTGAAACATTTATCAGGCAGCGCTCACCTATACTACCGTTCCTGAAATCGAAGCGGTCCCCTGCGTGTCCAAGGATCTGGGCATGGAAGTGCACAAGGAATGCACGGATGACGTGTTTGTACGGGTCACTCACGCCATCCCACAGAGCATGGTGACCCTCCACGATGCTGTACCTGTGCTCGCAATGACAACATGCAACACGATCGGCTTTTGGGTTGGTGGGCTGTATGTTGATGCAGGTGCCCGCGCACAGTGCTGGTGGCAGAGTAACAATCCCTATACCCTGGGGCTTGCTGTCGCAAGGCAAATGTGGATAGAGGCATGTTTATCAATCAGAGGACAGCAGGGCCACAAGCGGCGTGCGCACCACTCAAGCCTTGCTGCGTCGGCATCCGTTGCACTGAGGCGGTATGCCAGCAGCCCTTTGACTGCACGTGCCTGCGATGCACCACCACCATTGCGTCGTGTTTGGCTTGCGCGTGCAGATGGCAAGCTTTGCAGCTGAAGCTTGTCAGCTGTGTCTGCTGGACTGCTGGCCTTCCAGCCGAGCACCACTCACCTCCTCATCCCGTGCATCTGCTAAGCGCAGGCAGCGCGACCTGATGTCACCCACTGCTGGCCCACCCAGCACGCGCACAATCTCAGCTGTAGAGCCACCATCATCAGACACAGGTAGGACGTACGCCACGCGGTTCGTCAGCTGCTTCAGTTTGCCTGCAAGGTCAGGGCACCAAGGCAGATGGCCAGTCTTGGGTTGTGCAAGGACAAGCCTTGCACATCAGGACCTAGCTGCGCCAGGGGCGTAATACGCTGCTGCCCTCGGAGCCAATCCTACGGGCGTTGCTGAAGCCTGCATCGATTGGTGCATGGTAGCACAGCAGGCACACAACACAGGACCGACCCGCACCTGCAATACTGTTGAATGCCGTCCCTCCACTGAACACCACCAGTGCAGGGCCATCTTGCCGTGCACCTGCGCCTGCCTGGCTGGTGCTGGGAGCTAATTCCTGCAGCATCATGCCAGCGCCGGGTTCAGCGCTGCTGGCAGTGCCCAGGCCATTCGCGCTGTGCACAACTTCTGTTGAGTACAAGTGATACAAATGCACCAATGTGCATGGGTACATTAGTCGGCGTATGTGAAAACACGCCGAGTTGGCGCATTTGTGCATGTGCATGCAGCATGCATCGCAAGCTCGAGCATGACCAGCATATACCCTATCCCAGAGAAAACGACAGTGGCGCTCACCTGCCCTTGTCTGCGGTATTGTATGTGTCTGAGTAATAACCCGTGTTGTTGATGGGAACCTGTCCGTAGTTGGTCTGTACATCTTCGTCCAAGCGCGGTGCAATCGGCTAGTGCTGACAGGATCAACGTATCCAAAGGTGCGGACGTGCATAGAGAGCCCGTTGTGGTGCATTTGGGTAAAGTACGATGGAGCATGAAAATCGACACTAATCTGCCTCCCTTCGTGTCAAGTAAAGGATAAAGAAAAAAAATCACGAAGCAAAGCACCCATCACACAAATTGAAAGAACCCTACTGCAGTTGGCAGGGTGGAGCAAAGGTTAAGTATTAACCAGTGACATGTTCCAAAAGCAGATCTGATGGCAGTGGGTCCAATTGAATAGGACCCATGGCGACACGGCCAAGGGGGTTTGCATTTTATCTGAGCTGTGATATAAACCTACAGGTAGGTTTTAGGGATCATAATTTGGGCAGATCGGTTCTTGAACAGCTTCGCATTACAATTTGCAGGTCCGAGTTCGCGTCTCAGACCTACAGGGCCGGATTGCAGCCTTCAACAAGCCAGATGACGTGGCCACACCCCGCTCAACAGCTGTTTGCATTTCTGCCAAGTTGTGTGCTGCGGGAGACACACTGGGGCTGGAGACGCAGACGACGTATGCAGAGTCCAGCTCCTCAGGATGTGTCTGGGGTGAATGGCTCACGTTCTGCGTGAAGGTCCGCCATGCATGATGCATGTCAACTTAGGCCACCCGCCACCGCTCCACCCCGTTTGTGTGTGCACGAAGGGCCCACCCGCTACTTGTCTGATGGGGGTGGCAACCAGCACTTGCTCAACAACAAATACCTCAAGGACGTGGTCTCTTGCACGCAGTACCGGGACCTCCCGCCCGATGCGCTGCTGGCACTCGAGCTGTGGGAGGTGAGGGAGGGCGCAGGCACACCCGCGCTGCTGGGCAGCACAACGCTTCCCATGTTCAGCCGGAAGGGGAGGTTGAAAACCGGGCCCCACCGCCTAAAGGTGTGGGAGGGGGTACATGCCAGCACTTCACTGCCCAGTGCGACACCAGGCAAGCTGCCGCTGGTGCAGCGGGGCGCGCTGGGACAGCTGGAGCGCGCAGTACGGCGGTACAACCGTAGTGAGGTGAGCGGTGGCCTGATGAGGCATACGCCACACATGTGGGGACAGGGTGCAGTTCAGCTGCCGGCACCAGGGCTAGCAGCTGGTATGCAGCTGGTATGCTGCTAAGCGCAATGCACGCGTGAACCAGCCCACCACGTGGCACAGCACCAACCGCTGTGCCTGCTGCATAGGTGCCACGCACAGTGTACATGTTGCATCATGCACCTGTGCGCCGCCCTGCAGATCCCACCAGTCGCATGGCTGGACCCGCTGACCATGGGGGAAGTGCAGCACATGCAGCAAGAGGCCGCCCAGGCCGCCACCAGCTCCACCAACCTGCAGCTCATCATTGACCTGCCCACGTTCCCTCATGCTGTCCTCTACCAGCAGCTCACATCCTTTGCCGCAGCGGCCATGGCAGCACCACTGGCCAGCGGAGGCAGTGCTGGTGCAGCATCAGCACCGGGCTCAGCTGCAACCCCACCGCCTGCATCGCAGCTGGCTGCTGTGGCACAGCCTGCGCTGCAGGCAGCACCCCTAGGCGCCAGCAGTGGGCGATCGTGGTCGGTGGCAGCTGCGATGCAGGCAAGCGGCAGCAGTAGCGGCAGCAGCGGAGGGGCGGCAGCGAGCGGTGCGTCCATACAGGGTCAGGACAAGATCCTGGTGCTGGTGGACCCTGAGGTACGTCAGCCATAGGGCAAGGCGCTGGTAATGTGGTGGTGTGTCCATCTGCAGGTGGTTGTAGCGAACTTAATGTTTGTGGCCGATGCAGCAAGGTCGGGATATATACCCCACCACCCCATGCCTCGCGCGGGCACACACACACACACGCCCCCCATGAACAGGTTGGGCGCGAGAACCCCGCAGAGCTCAAGGCCCAGAAGCTCGCACGCGGGCTGGCGCGCGGGGTGATCGACCGCGACCTCAAGCCCAACAGCGAGGAGCGGCGGCGCATCATGGCGCTGCTGCGCCTGCCGCCCAACAAGCCGCTGCACGCGGAGGAGAAGACGCTGCTGTGGCGCTTCCGCTTCTCGCTGCAGCAGGAGACGCGGGCGCTCACCAAGTTCCTGCAGGTAGGCATGGGGTGGGAGGCGGGGTGCAAGGGTGGGCGACGCACATATGGGAGGTGGCTGCGGGATGTGACGGCTTGGATGTAACCCCCTGATGTCTCTAAGAGGCAGCAGAGGGTGGGGCAGCACGTCGTGCAAGTCAATCGGCACTGCAGGCACACACATGCACGCATTCATGCCCACAGACACATTCGACAGAGCAGCATGGCAGATGCAGCGCTGCACATTTGGCGACAGGCGTGGCATGAAGGGGAGTGGTCGCCAGTTTCAGAGCAGCCGTTCTGCTTGGAGTGACCATGGCAGCCTGCTGGGGTTAGTGGTAGTTTACTGGCTGCGCACTGAACATCCCAGTGCACGCGCCATGGCTGTGCTGCATGTGTAGTGTGTGGACTGGAGTGATGCGGGAGAGGCGCGGCAGGCTGTGGAGCTGATGGCGGGGTGGGCCACCATTGACACGGCTGACGCACTGGAGCTGCTGTCCCCTGCGTTCAAGAGCGAGGAGGTACGCGTGTGGTGGGGCTGTGTGCACATGCCTGCTTGTGCGACGCTGCTGGCCCAGGACCTGAGCTCCCACGTGTGGTGGGCTATGCTGTGTGGTGCTGTGCCTCATGTGCCAAAGCCTCTACAGGGACTCGGGATGATGCCGCTGCTGCGCCTGCTCCCTGCTGTGCCCCGTGGGAGCACAGGTGCGCAGCCATGCCGTGAGCGTTCTACAGACCAAGGACGATGAGGAGCTGCAGTCGTTCCTGCTGCAGCTGGTGCAGGCGCTGCGCTACGAGCGTGCGGACTCCTCACGCCTCTCACGCTTCCTCATCGACCGTGCACTCGCCAACCCGCACTTTGCCATCATCCTGCACTGGTACCTGTTCTGTGGTGCGTGCGCAACGAGGTGTGGCTGGTGGCCAGCGCGCAGTGTGTTTGTGTATGGGCTGTTGTGTCTGGTCCACTAGCTGCACGCTGGCGTCCTCCAATCAGCGGCAAACAGGGTGGTGCATGGTGCTGCTTGCTACCACATTGTGTTGGCTGGAGTACGGTGTGGTCTGCAAGCAGCTCAAGTGCATGTGAGCAGAGCAGAACACCAGCGGCATCGCTCCATGAGTCTGCGGCTGCGGTGCTGCCGACCTGCAGAATTTGAAGACCCAGCGTTTGGGCCGCGTGCGCTGAACATCCATGCAGCGCTGCTGCAGACGCTCACGCAGCAGCATGAGGCAGCACAGGTGGGCTGTGGTGATGCATGCAGGATGAGCCCTTTAGCCCGATAAATGCTGAGGTGGCTTTGTGAGTGTCCTGTAGCCTTGGTTGACACATATGGAGATCTGGGGGTCAGCTGTGGTGCAGGCTGCCGGACGACAGTGATTTTGCCCCTTCTGCTTGCGGCGTGCTGCGCGTACGCAGGCAGCAGCTCTGCAGAAGCACGCGGCTGCAGCTGTGGCGGCTGCTCACGGCCACCCCGCACCCCCACCCTCCACCGGGCCACCTGGTGGGCATGTGGTGGAGGCCATCAAGCGCCAGACGGAGCTGCTCAGCCAGCTGCAGTATGCCATCAAGGTCGGGGCTTGGGGGCCGCAGGGATGCATGCTGCCGTGCGTTGCTCGAGAGTGTGTGTTCAGCGTGTAGCACCAACTGCCTGTGCTTCCTGCGTGTGTAGTTGCTGTGGTCTTCCCAGCTGCGCTGCTCAACCAGGCAGAGGTGGCCTCGTCCCACCTGCTGCTGAAGCACGTACTACGTCCGCGCGTGTGTGTGTGTGCAGGAGCTGAAGGGATCACGGCTCAAGGCTGCGCGCGCGACAGCACGGCTCCGTGAGATGGTGTCGGAGGCGGGCGTGTGCGGGGAGCTGACAGTGCTGCGCGTGCCGCTGCCGCTGGACCCAGGCATCATGCTGGATGGTGGGTTGGCTGGGGGCACAGGGGCTGTGAGCTGTACTGCACAAGCAGCTGTGCCTGTGCCATGTCCCCTGTGCTTCAAGTGCTGCAGGCCTGGTCTGCCATGTGTTGTTTGTGTGTGGGGAGCTGGAGCCTCAGCTTCACCACCCAGGCGGTGCATGCATGTTTGCTGATGCCGGTCCGGTGCGTGTGTGGCCTGCTCAGGCATCGTGCCGTCAGAATGTGCGTGCTTCAAGAGCGCCCAGCTGCCACTGCGGCTGCACTTCAAGGTAGGCATTGACGTTGTGTGTGGGGCTGTTGGCAGGCATGGATGCAGGCCAAATGAGTTGGCTCCACATGTCCACAATGACCCAAGAGGATGCCAAATGCATCCACCTCACGTCCCGATTAAAGTAAATATTAGCAAGGCTCAACTTTCACATCTTGCCTTTGCGCACAGGTGGACCCGCACCCTGCCACATGGCCCACGCGGCCGCCCAACTCACGGCAAGAGCCGCTGCCTCCGCCCGACCCAGATGCAGGGCGCAGCGCTGCTGCAGTGCTGGCCAGCTTGCCCACACGCACAGGCATCGTGGTGCAGGGAGACACGGTGTGTGTGTGCATGCGCCATCCCTACGCGTCGCAGCACCTTAGCTAGCGTTGAGATGCTTAATGGCAGTGCCTGCCGGTGGGGTGGCATTCGCCCAAGAGGCATGGCCGTGCAGCAACTGCTAGGCTTTGCTTCAGTCTTGACCATGCTTTCACTGTGGCACCTGCGTGTGGCCGCCCGCCCCCCCTTCCTACCGCCCCCAGGTGCGCTGCTGCCTGATTTATAAGAAGGGCGATGACCTGCGGCAGGATCAGTTCATCCTGCAGATGATTGGCCTCATGGACCGGCTGCTCAAGCGGGAGTCCCTGGACCTGCGCATGACGCCGTACAAGGTGGGGTGGGGGTGTGATGGGCCCGCAGTGTTTGTGTGTAGATGTGCCATGGCAAGGCGCGTGCACAGCAGCATGCACGGCCCTGCAGCACAAACATTGTGCTGGGAGATGGACGCTGACGATGGCGGAGCACTACCACTGAACACGAGCAACCTATAGGGTTCCCCCGGGCATTCATCCTGCCGTTATGTACGACGTGGCTTCTGCGCACGATGGTGCTGTGTGTGCGCTGGACCTCATTGCGCGCAGGTGCTGCCCACATCAGCGGATGATGGTCTGGTGGAGCTGGTGCCCTCCACACCCCTGTCACGGGTGCTGGCGGAGCACCGCACTGTGCACCGCTTCTTCCTTGCACAGCCGGGTGCAGCCGACCCTGCAGGTGTGCGCATGGCACTACGCTGCTGCCAGTACTTGTTTGTTGCCATTTGCAGTACCCTGCATGTGTGGGACCTGGTGATGGTGCGGCGCCCAGCAGCCTGGCTGGGAAGGCCGGAGCATGCTTGAATGGTGCTTGCAAGGCTGCTTGACACGAGCACATGAACTCCATGGCACCAGATTTGGCTGTACTTCCTGCTGTGGCGCAGGTCCTTTTGGGTTGCGCGGAGATGTGGTTGAGACGTTTGTGCGCTCGTGTGCCGGTTACTGCGTGGCCACGTATATCCTTGGTACGCTACACAGTGTAGCCTACACTCCATTCTAGTACAGAGCCAAGCCGCGAGCGTTGCATGCGCTCTGACGGTGCACACGGGCAGCACGGCGTTAGCCAAATGCGTGTCCAGCCCAAGGCCATGCCATTTTCACGCTTGTGCGCAGGCAGTTGACTGCTGGATGCAACTTCAATGCACCATGTAACATGTGTGTGCCCCTGCACAGGTGTGGGTGACCGCCACCTGGACAATCTCATGCTGTGCCCTGACGGCCGCCTGTTCCACATCGACTTTGGCTACATCCTGGGGTCGGATCCCAAGCCCTTTCCCCCGCCCATGAAGATCTGCAAGGTGGGCCCTGGTGCAACGCAGGAGGGGGCCAGTTTCTTGTCGCGATGGCCTCAACAGAGAGGTCCACATTGCCTGATCTACAGTTGCAGCGCTGCCGGTGCACATGCGTGGTCCTCAGCCTGTGTGGACAGTCTCAGCATGCCATGGACATCGCTGTGGCTTTGTGCAGCATGCCACGCTGCATGCAATGCTCTTGCCTGCACAGGAAATGGTGGAGGCCATGGGCGGGCAGGACAGCCAATACTATGGGCAGTTCCGCATGTATGCATGTGAGGCGTACAACATCCTGCGGAAGAACAGCGACCTCATCCTGTCGCTGTTCCACCTCATGGCGGGCGCCAGCATTGAGGCCATCCGTGTGGACCCTGAGAAGGCGGTGCTGAAGCTGCAGGTGCGTGGCATGTGTGGAGGGAGGGGACCTGTGAAGCACACGCTTCTGCTGTGTGGGAGCTGTGTGGGAGCTGTGTGGGAGCTGTGTGGGAGCTGTGTTGGGCACACGGAGCATGCTTGACTACCATGGCGTGAGCAGCAAGGCGCGCACAGGGGGCTCGCACACATGTTTTGACAAGCCGGACGTGCTGCCATATCACTATGCCCTGCCTGCACACCGCAGGAGAAGTTCCGGCTGGAGCTGGATGACG
This sequence comes from Haematococcus sp. NG2, assembly GCA_004335575.1. Taxonomy (NCBI): domain Eukaryota; kingdom Viridiplantae; phylum Chlorophyta; class Chlorophyceae; order Chlamydomonadales; family Haematococcaceae; genus Haematococcus; species Haematococcus sp. NG2. Next base: position 1,246,544 of record QAXD01000173.1, read on the forward strand.
AGGCAGCAGTGCAGTGGATGCAGGCCCTGCTGAACGAAAGCGCCACCGCACTGATGCCACAGATTGTGGAGACCACACACAGATGGGCACAGTACTGGCGGTGACGGCAATACTGATGCAACTCAGACATGCGCCAGGCAGCCTGCATGCAAGCTGCTAATGTCAAACAACAGCTAGCAGCTGCTGTGAGGTGCAGTGTGCCAAGAGCGTGTGTGCTATGGATGGACATGGCATGGCACAAATGAGCAAGTGAGAAGGTTGGACTCAAGAAAAACCTGATCGCCTTCAGAGTGTTATGCGTCCGCTGGGGGCGGTGCTGGAGTAAGGAGGAAACAAAGACAGGCTGACTCAGCCATTCATGCAAACCTGACATGCTCGTTCAGCCTTGCCGTGCACAGGCAAGTAGACGGTGCACATAAGATACCATTAGTGAGGTTGAGGCAGCAAACTTAAAAAGAATGTTCCGCTCACAGACTGCCGGAGCAACCCGCCGTGCGCGATTAGCAGCTCTACGCGCAACAGGTGTGCAGGACTTGTGCAGGTTTGGCATGTGCAACAAACACGACTCAACCTCACATCGTGCATTGCACAGGGCTCAATGGCAACGGCGCGTCTCCCTCATCGAAACCAAAGCCAGTTTCTGTGCTGCTGACGATTCCATACAGGTATGTGCAGCCAGGGTTTGGAAGTGGGATCTTGGCCTTTGAATGTGGGGAGCTGCAAGCTTCCAATGAACAAATTGCTACACGCAGGGTTCAGTTCGGCCAGTGTTTGGGTATCGTGGGCGCCAATGAAGTCCTGGGCAAGTGGGATCCCGCCAAGGCCCTGCGTATGAACTGGCATGCTGGTGACAAGTGGATGGTGGAGATCAGTGTGGAGGCAGGGTGGGTGGAACCTGGATGCACCATGTCCCATGCGAGCGGTTTCTGCATGTTGCATACATGTGCAGGACTGCATGGTGCGAAGCACCTTGCTTTCCCCCTGGCTTGTTTAACATGGCTCCACCACCACTCCTGCTCGATGCGCCTGCAGTACGGCAACACAGCTGGAGTACAAGTATGTGGTGATCAATGCAGATGGGCGTGTGGGGCATTGGAAACCAGGGCAGAACTGCAAGCTGGACGTGCTGGCAGCACGCGGCACCAAAGTCATGGTTACAGACACATGGGATGAGGGGCCACGCATTGTGGAGGTGGATGTGCAGAGTGCAGAGGTACCGTGTGCAACAGGCTCGCCAGCCAATGGCGCACCCACTGCAGCAGCAGCAGCAGCACCACCACCACCACCAACACAGGCAGCATCAACAGCAACAGCAGCCGCAGCAGCAGCAGCACCACCACCACCACCGCCGCCACCACCACCACCTGTGTCAGGCACAACAATCATCCAGCAACAGGTGGGTGGCGCTAGTGCACAGCGGAGCATGCAGAGGCTGGGACGACTGTGCAGGCACCTGAAGCCCAAATGCAAAAGCCTCAGCACTGTCACAACTGCTGTTTGTTTTCCCACAAACCTCAGCATGTAGTGAGACCTTGTACATCAAGTGCTGCAGAGCTGCCATTTCTGCGTCTTCGTGTCCTGCAGGCGGAGGCTGCAATGGCAGAGCTGCAGGAGGCCCTGGACCGGCAGGTCAAGACCATGCAACGCGTGCCAGGTGCGCTGCAGTGTAGCGGCTGTGCATAGCTCAGGCAGCAGGAGCAGCAGGGAGGGGTGGCAGCGAGTTGTGGGCGTGATGCGCAGCGCAGGCACAGCACACGGGGCTGCTCCTCGGGGCCGCATAGAGTTGAATTGTGTGAGAGGTTGCGCAGCTGCCTTATTGTGTCAGCGAGCGCAGCTGCTGGGAGTTGGTCCACCTGATGCAGCGGGCACATCTATGGTTGTGATGCGCGCTCACTCAAATGCTTGGGTGTGACCCACTTGTATGCAGACCCCACAGCCATTGAGATCATCCTCGGAGATCGTTTGCTGGCAGCTGCATCCAACAAGGCAGTGGCCTTCAACAGAGCGCTCCGAGCAGCTGAACAGCTGCCAGCACTGCCAGAAAAGACATCATGACATCCTTGGGCGGTCAACCTGGGGGGTCACCAGGAATGCTTCGTGTCGTCTTGTATCCATTTGATTGGTTGGATGATTGAGGGTGCTATTGTGTAGCATCATCTGCACAGAACCTGGGGTTGGATGGTCCATACTTCTTTACAATCTGTTCTGTACCAAATGAGTCTTCTTTTGACATGTATCACATGGCTGCTGCATGTGCTATGCTCAGTGCGTGCCAGCCGCCTTTGTGCCTTTCTAGTGATCTGGTGATGGTGATCAGCATCAAGCCAGGAACCTGGTGATAAGCTGCATTGTAATAGACCCCTGCTGGCATGCTGAGCACTCAATCTTTGAATCTTTCCAGTAACCAGCATGTATATGATCCTTTCAACCACTGGCCCGTAGATTTCTCCCTCAGGTTTGCCATCCTCATTTGCCACCAGACCGACCCATGCTTATGCGTGTGTCACATACTCACATCGCATCCTCAGTCATCCCTCTCGCTCCCCTCCTCACTCTCCTCATCCCTTCTCTTCTTGGGCCCCGTGCCCTTGCTCTTGGCTGCACGTGCAGCAGGTCCCTCTGTACCCTTTTCAGTTCCCCCTCTGGCACCGCCCTTGCGTGCTTTGGCATCCTTGCCTGCTTTGGCAACTGCCGCACCTTTCGACCCACCGCTTGCGCTCTTGCCTGTTTTGGCGCTGCCCGGCTCTCCACATGCAAGCTCAAAGATCTTCTTGGGGCCTGTGCTGATGCCTGCCGAGGCCATCTCACTCCCCATCACCCACCGTACCTCTGGCCGCGCCCCAGCCTCTGTACTGTCACCTGACTGCTCCTTATCCCCCTGACTTCTTTTCTGCTTCTTGCCAGCCGCTGATGGGCCGCTCCCCTTCCTTGCCACAGCTCCATCCGACTTGGCAGCTGAACGATTGCCACCGCGCCGCTTGCCCTGTGCCCCCATCCCTGCCTCCTGCCCCTCATCTGACCCATTGCGCTCATCCACCTCCATCACGTCTGCCCCTGCTGTGCTGGCCTTGCCGCTGCCTGTACCAGTGCCCTTGCTTGACATGGCCCCAGCGGCACACGTGTCCTGCCCCAGAGCAAGTACTGAGGCCTGGAATGCCGCCAGATCATCCACCCCCAGTGTGAGCAGCTCCACGTAGTTGGTCTGCCTGAGGTGCAGCAGTGTGAACACGAATGTACTGTACTTTGTATATGGATGGGCAACGGGCATTGCTGCTGAGCGTGTTGGACGCGTCGCTCTCACTGTGCATGACGGGGATAAGGCGGCGCCACCTTCCCATGTTTCACGACAAACAGACCAGAACAGCAGGCGCATGGGACAGGCTCATATCACAGATTCAAGGAGCAGCAGGTGTTCCATACACATGCCATGCCCCTTCCCGCACACCAGCTGTGTGTGAGAGGTGAGCTTCTCAGACGTGAGGCGCAGCACATACAGACCATCACCATGCAGTGTGTGCACACAACAGGTGCTTGCACACACTCGAGCCTTTGTGTGAGCGCAGGGAGACGTCCCACGCACCGGATGTGTGAGAACACGTGAACGTACGTGCCAGCGTCATGCCGCCGCAGCACACGCACAGCCCCTGAGCCTGATTTGGGCGTGACGCCTGATGTGGATCCGACAGGGTGCCCCAACAGACCGCTCACGTACTCATCACACAGGGCCTTCCGCTGGGCGTACGAGAGGGACCCTTCAAAGATGACACCTGTGACCAGACAACAGTGTAGCTGCCTCCATGCCGCGCAACCACCGGCTCAATCAACCCCACAACAAAATCACTCAACTGAGCAGGCATGCCAGACAGGTAGCATGTCATGCATCATGCGCATGTGGTTCACATGCATGCGCACGGAACCCTGGCAGACAACGGGGCATACGCAGGCAATCATGCACACATGGCACCAGGTGCCACAAAATCGGTGCACGCATCATGCCATGCACCACACACCTGGGAACTCCCATAGCCCTGCCAGTAGACCCTTGCCCTCCGGCCGCTTGACCATGAGGTAGGCGCGCTGGCCGGCAGGTGTGGCACGCAGCATCGCCGCCACATCCTCCCCCACCACCGAGCTCCCCTCCTGGCTCTGCCCCTGCCCCCCATCTAGGCCAGCAGTACAGGCAGCACCAGCAGTGCCAGCTGTACCACTAGCAGCGGGTGGCTTGGCCTTGACAAAGTCGAACATGCTGCGCTGCTTCTTGCGCGCGGGCTCCTTGGCCCCACCATCCTTCGCCCCAGATCCGGATCCAGATCCGGCTGCTGCTGCAGCTACAGAACCTCCGGTTCCGTCACCAGATCCATCGCCTCTGGAACCAGCAGGCCCACCCAGGGCCACCACCTCTACCACGCACACGCACACAGCCTGCTCCTTCTTATCCTTGGTGGCCTTGGCGCCTAAGGAGCGGACAATCAGGGGAACAGCGTGTTTTCACAGTGTGTTCCAGATGAGAAGCATAATTCAATGATTGAAAGTGAGCGCCATGATGTTGTTGCAAACCTTGAGGGTCCAGCATGGTGCATTCTTATGCTCGTCATGACAGGTTTTATGGCACATATGCCATGCAGACAGTGCATACGTTGCATTCTCAGCCATGTCCCCTACGGCTGGGTACTGCCTGTTCCTGTGGGCCCCATGCCCTTTATATGCAACCTGCTGCAATGCGGCTCGGTGCATACTGTGTCATGCTTCACATGTAGGCAAGTTAATGAAGCGCATAGTGATTACCAGAGGTTAGCGCAAGCAGTTAGGGTTAAAGGTTTCAATCTAAGCCCCAGGGTGTAGCGTTCAGGCTGCTAATATTGACCCCTAGAGCTGCGCCCTTCCAAGACAGATGTGAAGGGTGCACGTTGTTCACCCACCTGGGAAACGGGTGACATATGGCGCGTCTTCAATATCAGGTGTACCCCCTCCCTCTAAGTATGTCTGCGCATGTGCAGGCCGCAGTCATTTGGTTGCAACAGCAGCAACCGCACATCAGCTTGCAGGATGCTTGTAGCGGTTGGAGGAACGCACGCCTATACGATGTGTTGGGGGTGTGTTGAGGCATGAGCTTCACACCAGCCCCAACACAGCAGTTGCAGTTTGGTTGAAGCCCACCATTCACTAGGTCCCTGCTGCCGCCGCCCCGCACCTGCCACTCCGTATGTGCACGACACGTGCCGCTGATGGGGCAGCTGCTGCAGTTGGGGGCCACAGGCTTGCACACTGTTGCACCCAGCTCCATTACCGCCTGGTGTATGCATGCAGTACGGAGATGTAAGACACTGCACACAATGGTGGAGAGGTACAGTGGTGCAGTACACTGCAGTACAGCAATACCCTACCGCACAACGCAGTGTGGACGGGACAGAGTGCGTGTAACAGGCGTGGTACCAGCTTGCAAAAGCAACACACTGCTTCAGACAATGGTGGCTGGTGCAGGTCCCCTGCCGCATCAACATCCACACAGGGGACTTCCTGATGCAAGTCTGAACTTGAGAAAGTTCAACTACACACTATCCAGATGGCCAACCACCTGCGTGACTACAGTACTAGCATTGAGCACATCATGCATCAGTCTGACTGTCAACCACACGAGAGCCTCACATCAGGTTTCCCATCACCTGGTTGAAGTCACCAGGTCGTGTGTGGTCCAGCAGCTCACCAGCCATTGCGGTGTGGACCGCCCCCAGGGTGGTGGGGTCACCGGGCAGCGCACGCAACCGCGACACCACACGGATCTGTTGCACACGGTGGGAGCAAAGTCAGCATGGGAGAGCAGACAAGCTCAGGCGGGGCCCAGCGGGAACGAGGTGCTTCAGGTTCAGGCCACAAGCCACCTCAGGTGAAGAGAGTCAGTGGACATCAGGTGCATGGCAAGTCCAGGCTGGTCCAGGCACACCGCATGAAACCTGGGGCGAAACCAGCAGCCAGGAGTGCCTGCGGCCCAAACCCTTTGTTTGAAACAGCCGCAATCAAAACCCTCAAACTACATTACCAAGTCGTATCAGAGGCAGCCACAGGTCATCCCACGTACCACATTGCCATCCACGACAGCCGCAGTGTCCCCAAACGCAATGGATGCAATAGCAGCTGATGTGTACGGCCCCACACCTGTGGCAAGAAGCAGTACAACAAGCGTGGTGCCTACCATGGACGGTGGGACAGGGCAGGGCTAGAAAGTGGCTCTGCTGCGCGCGCAAGTACAGGACGTCTCCGGTGTGGCGGACACTGGCAGCAACCCCACAATCGGTAGCAACACCAAGACACATTGGCCAGCAGCGTGAAAGCTAATCTCCAGCAGCAAGGCAGCAAATTGAACCACCAGCGTGCACTCAATTGTGATGAGACATGGGCACTAGTATCTTATGTTGCATCACACCCAAATGCTGTGCATGCAAGAAAACACATGGGCACACACGCACACACCACACGCACACCATGGGCACACGTACATACCAGGAATGGCCAACAGCTCTTTGGCTGTCTGGGGGAACATGCCCCCCAGTGCCCCCACCACATGCTTGGCACCTTCCAGCAGGTAGCGGGCGCGCCTGTAAGGTTCGTGGGGGGCGACAGGAAGGGTGAGGTGGGCTGTGCAGCGGCGAATGAGAAGGAAGCCGTGGACCAGTCAGTGAGTGCATGCGTGAGCGAGTGCGTGAGCGGCTTTTTGGAAAGGAAGTGTGGAAAGAGGGAGCTGGTGCATGGCAGCTGTGAATGGGTATGGCCCTTTGGCCTCTGAACGGCAGCGTCCTGGGCTGCAGTCATTTACTGTTTGGGTTGGGCTTGTTTTCCTGGTAGGGTTGGTCACTATCAACATCACCCATTCTTCACGTGCAGAGTAATTCCCCTTGCATTAACTGTATACAAGGTAACGTTCTCCATCCTTGCCTGCGTCAGGGAAAACTCGCAGTACCCTTACCTGTAGTACCCAAGGCCCGCCCACATCTCATTCACTTGCTCCACGTCAGCAACCGCCAGGTCAGCCACTGTGGGCCAACGCGTGACCCAGCGCGTGAAGTACGGGATGACTGTGGCCACCTGCTCAAACAAGACACCAGGCACAAGTTGCGCCTGCAGTTGGTTTACATAGACCACACACCGGCATCAGGAGGGGGATAATCAGATGACCTGGAGGCAGAACCCATAGATTGGGGTATGCGGTGCGCGCATTGTGCCCGACGCTTGCCTTGAGGCCAGCACACACTTGCCAGCACCTGATATGATCCTTCCTTGAGTAAGGCTGCCTAGCACAATGCGCACGCACACACACCACAGGAACCTAAGTCCCAGCAACCACTCGTGCCTTCATGAGATGTGCGGCTTTCACAACCGCTCCCACACCCGCTTGCACATGCACACACAGGCAATCCACCAGCCACCGTGCATCGTCAGTCATGTCCCACAGCACCCACGCAGGCCCCACCTGAGTCTGCTGCAACATGATCTCGCTGACCCACACATAGTATGCAAACTGCTGTGGTGTGAGTGATTCAGGCGCAGGCGCGGCCGCTTCGTGCGGCCCTGCAGGTGCAGGCGTGGTGCGCTTGGAGTGTGGCGTCCGGCGCCATGGCAGCACACGGTGTTGTGCGTCGTACCAAGCCAGCAGCTTGGAGCGAATCTGCAGGAAATCGCACATACGCAGCACGAGACAACAGCACATGTGCATGGTGGGGCAAGGCGCAGGCCGGTGCATGACACAGCATGTCATGGTGCCTGTATGCTGGGGTCAGCTGTCATCTGTCTTGGCAGCAGTGTGCACGGCCACCTCGCGCAGCTCCTCGTCTTTGAAATAGGGGCCAGATGCCGCAGTTTTGGCGATTTTGCCGCGCCCTGAGCGGAAAACCACACAAACCACAGTTTGGGGTCTAAGGTTGATTTCAAACCATCCACTTGCACAACGGCCACCTTAATTATCACCTCCCTGCTGCTCACCTGTTTCTGCGACCACTGCATCGCCGCTACCTGCTGCCTGCCTCTTCTTCATGTGTTTCAAGGCTTCAGGTATCAGTGAAGAGGCCGCGGCCTGTGTTGCACTCATTGCATTTGCCTGGCGTCGCTGCGATGCAGGCTCAGGGGGTTTTGATCTAAAGTGAATCAGGCGGACGGTCGTCACATTACTGGCGCGCTGGGTGAGCATCAAACATCCACAGTGCAGATCAGAACGAAACCCTAAAGCGGTATCATCCATAACCATCCCTGACCATGGGTTCTCGCGACTGAGTTTCCTCGTCTGTGAGGGTCTGGCATTCTGCGGGATCATCACAGCGCTCCTTGCCGGCCAGATCTTTTGTGCGAAGGCAAGGGCCTCGGACCGTATGCATTGATGAGCACAAGGGGCAGGACACACACAAACACGTGCTTAAACCAGCATGGGAATCCCTATTGTATGATGTGTTGTTGCACGACGCCGTGTGTGCATGTGTGTGTAAATTTGGGATCTGAAGATGTGCTAATGTGCGGCCTGCTTCCATGCAAGTATGTGGATTGGAGAGCAAGGACTGGGTGCCAAACCCCGCCTCAACAGGAGCAACATTGATTTACAAGTTGCGCCGCGTCGCCCCCAACCATCAGAGCTGTGCCATCAGCGTGTGCGTGTCAGTTGTATCATGAGCACAGCATCACAGCACTGACATGCACTGTATGGCCACCGTGTGCACAGCAGTGACAGCACCTCTTAAACCAGGTTCAGTTACAGCGACGCTTGGTTGCTGCCTGTGCCCGTGATCAGGGGACTCTGTCAGTGCGAATTGAGCTTTACAGTATACATTACTTGTGCCCTGTACATTGTTCAAGTGACTGGAACGCAAAGAAGCCAAAGGAAGTGCCAGTTGGTGCAGTGGCAAGCCTGTGCTCTTGTGATATGATCTCACTAAAAAAGAATGTCGACATTCGCAAAAAGGACGCAATCGGGATTGAACCAATGACCTGGTGATCTGCAGTCACCCGCTCTACCACTGAGCTATACGTCCCTTTCTGTTTCAAGGAAGGTCATTTCACTTGATGATAGTCGAAAGATAGGTATTATACAATCCTAATCCCAGAGAGAACACCGTCCTCTCTGGGATTCTGGGCGCTGATGCTGCCTGGTTAAAGCGATGTAACACACACACGATTCTGCTGCCCAGGCTGCCTCCTTTTTGACGTTGCGGCTGTCT
>QAXD01000174.1:0-22177 GCA_004335575.1 Haematococcus sp. NG2
GGCCACGTGGGGCGCGAGGGAGGTGGCGGACGAGGGCAGCCCCACCTGGTCAAATGAAAGTCAAACGGACCAGATCAGATCAGATCGGATCAAACACAGACCAGGTCAAACACAGGTGAAATACAGGCCACGTGGGGCGCGAGGGAGGTGGCGGACGAGGGCAGCCCCACCTGGTCAAACACAGGTCAACGCCAGGTCAAACACAAGTCGAATCGGCCCAGATCAGATCAGATCAAACAGGTCACACACAGGCCAAACACAGGTCAAACCGACCCAGATCAGATCAAACAGGTCAAACACCGAACCAGCTCGTATCAAATCAGATCAGACCAGGTGTTACCAAAATAGGTCAGGTCCAACACCGGCCCAACCCATGGGGGTTCATGGGTTTTGAGGGTTAGGGTTTTAGGGTATGGGTTGGGATCCGGACCGCATCTTCTCCGCAAACACGCGCAGCGCGATCTCAGATCAGACCAAACCAGATCACTAAACATTACGTGATATCACCACAATTATCACAATTATCTATACCGCAGCATCGCGGGTTTAACCGCGCAAAGCCGTGTAATGATGATGATGATGATGAGAGGTTTGGGTTAAGAAATGAAATGTGGATCATATAAGAATGATGATCATAAGGCAGTGTGCTGGTGGGACAGCTAACATCAGAAAACAGACAACCCATTACCCCATGTGCACAACACCGGGTACGGCCTACAGCGTACACATGGACTGTTGATAGACGCATCGGCAATGTGCAACCTGGAAATATTGGGGTGCTCGCCAAGGGCTGCAGACAGATCTGGAGACAGAAAACACATGGAACCTGGAAGAACATGCACAGTGATCATGGACCACAGAAAGAGGGGGGCACATGGGCTCCAGCCCAACCACACACGACATATTCTAACGTGACGTATTCTAACATCTTAAACCCTAAAACCCTAAAGCCTGAATGCTACGCCACGCACCAAGCAGCAGGTCCGTGAAGGACACAGCAGTGCCTGAGATCTTGCCAATGCCTGGTACCTCCCCGGTGGGCATGTAACTGCGGTTGGGTGGTTGGTAAGGGCGGTTGGGTGGTTGGTCAGGGCAGCTGGGTGGTTGGTGAGGGCGGTTGGGTGGTTGGTCAGGGCAGGTGGGCGGTTGATGAGGGCGGTTGGGTGGTTGATGAGGGCGATTGGGTGGTCGGGAGGGGCTGGCGAGGCGGTCGCACACTGACCCAATCAAGCAAATCAAAACAGGTCAAGGCACACCAGAACAGCTAGCCAAACACAAACATGTCAAAGCAACGGATCAGGTGAATGCTGTCACACACGATCAACCGAGTGAAAAACAAGAGCAATCGAGTGGAATAGGTTACGCACCTGGCCACCATAGACACCGTGATCGAATGTGTGAGCGCCATGTGAGTGCCCAACAGTGCAGCACCCAGGAACATGCCTGCATCGTGAGGGTGTCCAGCGGCAGGTGCGATTAGTGTGAGGGTATCCAGTGGTAGGTGTGAGAAGTGTGAGTGGAAGGCTATGTGAGAATAAGGTGGCTCCATGAAGAAAACAACTTCATGATGGAGTAGATGGAGGTAGCTGAATGACAAAACGACAAAGCACTGCATGACAAGGGCCCTTCATGACAAAGCCACTGCAGAAACCATAGTGAATGTAAAACTTTGAGCCACTAGAAAGGGCGCTGCACGTACACAGCTAAACCCTAAACCCTAAACACGCACCTGCAGGGTTGGCCATCTGGGGCGCTGCAAAGCACGCGTTGGCCGCCACCATGACCACGAACCCCACCAGCAGCAGCGAGTTGCGTGCGGCGCAGGACGTGCCTGAGAAGCGTGCGAGGGGCGCGGTGAGCACGACCTGCATGCACGCCCATGCACCACACAAACTAGCCGTTGTTACCATGCACCAACACCCATGCACCAGTGCCCGTGCACCGCACACTGCCCCCTGAGGGCTGAAAGGAGAGATGGCCATGTTTGGAGACCGACAGGGCTACTATATGTAACACGCTGGAGGGAGCGGGTGTTGCACCACACACATCAGCCAAAGGTGCCGGGCCGTAATTTGTGTGCATTTAGATGTGGTCAAGCTGGTCACAGTTGAAGCTGGAGTCATCGCACACAGCATCTGGTGCATGATCTATGGACGGATCCAACACGCCACAGCGGCAATACGCAAAATCGCAGCCTGTGATGGCGCAGGCTCCGGATGCCAATTCAGTGGGAACAGCAAACACACTCAGTGAAGGCCTGTGAGGTGATGCCTGAGGGTCAGTGTGCACGTGTGCCTGCTTGTCTGTCTGTCTGTCTGTCTGTCTGTCTGTCTGTCTGTCTGTTTGTCCAGTTTGTCAGTCAGTCTGTCTGTGCGTCTGTCTGACTCAGCCCACCTGGATCAGAGTGTTGACTAGGGTGAGCATGGGCAGCGCCGTCTTGTCCATGACCTGCAGGACAGGCAGTACAAGCAGTACATGCTCTTGGGTTGGTTGGTTGGTCAGGCGGTACAAGCATACGTGCGAATGGCGCCGAAACAAACCCAGGCCGCGTTGCGTGCTGGTCAGTGGATGACCATGGGCGGACCGGGGCGCAGGCCAGCGCCACCCGACACCCGCGACCGCGCGCACTGCAGCTGCGCACGTAAGACACGCGCGCGGTGAGTGCGCGCGGCGCAGTGGCATCTCCCTCTCCGGGGCTTTGTCCGCTCTGACACCCATGGGGGGGCGGCACAGGGGCATGGGCCAGGCATGTGGGGTGCACATGCAGGACACAGGCCCCGGGCAGCACGGGAACAAAGCAAGGATGCCCCGAGGCAGTAGTAACAAAAAACGTACGGAAGGCCCGATGTAGCAGCATGCACACTTGACAGGCGTTAAGGCACGTGCTGGTAGTGCAGCTAGCATGCCAGTGGGCCCAAATCTGGTCACACTGCCATGCCAGCTGCAACACCAGCTGTGTGCAGGAGGCAGGGCAGGGGGCAGGCTTTGAGAGTGCAGGTGTGAGCTTCAGTAAAAAGCTAGGTCATGCAGAGTAATAAGCAGGTCATGTAGAGTAGGCAGGTTATGTAGAGTAAGCAGGTCAGTGTGGAGTAAGTAAAGCGCAGGCCAAGGCTGCTGCTGCACCTGGGTGCTGAGCTCGCACCAGACAGCAGGCGTCTCAGGCAGTGGTGCAAGCTAGGCCATGTGTGCGCCTGTGTGCGCATGCGCCATGTGTGCCCGCATGCTTGTATCCGCAGCATCACACTTTCACCTCCGTCTGTCAGGACACAAGGCCACACCTAACCACACCTGTTTGGCGCGCAGGGACAGGAAGGAGGGGTCAAAGCGTGCGATGTACAGTACCGCCACAACTGCAAGTGCCTGCGGGACAATCAGTACAGGGGAGTGACGGTTACAAAGCGTGGTGCAGTGGAGGGTGTGGGGGTAGGCTGTGCCCGAAATGGAAATCGGTATAGTACAGAGCGGCAGTGATATGGCAGTGCAACCTATCAGCAATTACAAAACAACGAGCCATGTTTTGGAGTACTGTAAAGTAGAGAATGAAGCACATATAGCAAACAACATGCTGTACATCACACACCGACCATCAAGCATCTTACCTGCCAGTACACGGGCTTGAACGCCCCCACTAGAGCCCGCGCCTTCTCAAACAGTGTCAGAGGCTGCGCAGTGCATGAGATGCATGCGTGGCACTCAAGGTGGCAATTGGTGTGCTTGAGGATCAGCATGTTGTGGGCATGGAGGCTAAAGAGGGGTAAGGACGCATGATAATAAGAAGCACGTATCAAGTTCTTGGTGCAGGCGGCAAGGCAAAACAACGCGCTTGACTTGATGCTCATGATCACACAAACTGTTGGCCACAAGGACCACAGGCACACCTTGTGCAACATATGTTACATATCCATGAACAACAACGGGCAACGCCCACAGTCAAACGCAGCCGAATGGCTCAGTCAAACCCGGTCAAACATCCTCACACAGGTCACACCTTGGGTGCCGCATCCGGGGCCACATCCATGGAGGACATGGAGGTGGCTGACGTTTGTGACATGGACATCACGGTGTCACCCCCACCTGGGTGAGATCAGAGTGAGATCAGAATGAAATGTGGGACTTCAGAGAGATCGGAATGAGATGAGAGTAAGATCAGAGTGACATGAAAGGTACCAAAGTGAGATCACAGTGGCATCATATGGAATATATGATTTGAGTGACACCAAAGACATCAGAATGAGATCAGGAGCCGCAAACAGGGAGGCTGTGTGCCGGATGCCTGACGAAACCGCGACTGATGTGATATCACATGTCAGACATGTCACCACTGACGTCAGGTCAAACTCATCTCGTCACACACTGGAGCCATGTCACACCGTCATCACACACCTGCGTTGAACTGGACGTGGCTCTTGGCCAGGGGTGGTGGGTTGCGCTGCCCAAACAGCTCGTCACGGAAGTTCTACGTGCAGGCAGTACAATCAGCAGTGAGAAGGCAGTACAAGTGATGGGGCAGGCAGAGCAATAACACACGCAGGCAATATATTTAAGAATACACACAATCGATTGCAGCCAATCGCAGTGCATGGATGTGAGCAGAGAAACGAGCAGTTCAATATGCAGTACAACATGTGGCTAAGCAGCACGATGTGTGAGGAAGGGGATGCATGTGCGCGTGCGCAAGAGTGTGTGTGTTGGGGGTGGGGGGTGGGGTGGGGGGTGCAGGCAGTGCTGCTTTGTCGTGTGCTCGGCATAATCCCAAGACGAACAGGACGACCATTCAACGCCCCTACAAAATCCAACACACATGTCCACCGCATCATGGACCTATGGTGGGTCCGGAAAACACCCATTGCATGGTGTGGCTGTGCCATATGACAGGGGCCCAGCTGTTAGGGCAAGGCTCAGCCACGTGACAGGGTCCCAACCCACCTGCTGCACCATGCATATACATCTATACATGGTCGGGAGCCAGGCTAGGCTTAATCCCATGGTGAACACCACGACCATTTCTTTCAACACCCTTGAAAATCCAGTTCATGTGTCCACCGCATTATATGTCAGGCCCGCACCTGCACCATCCACAGCAGCGCCAGTAGCGGCGGGACAGATGCGACCGCGAACGTGGCGATGTAGTTGCGACCGGTGGCAGCAAACGTGAAGGCAGCGATGGTGGACCCGATGAGCATGCCCGCGGTGGCGAGCGCCTGCCTCAGGCCTGTGGGCAGTGGGATATGGGATGTGTGTCACGGTCCACAAGGCATGTGGAGCCTATTCGTAACATCTCTAGGCCATATGCGCCGGAGATATGCGCCTATCTGAGATGCAGTATGCGATGCCCTGCAGCACTGTCATGGGACTAGCTGCAAAGAGGAATGGCCAATCCATCTACATCCTCATGCGCGTGCATGGAGCTGATGGGCCGGGGACAGTACGGGGTGTTGCATGCCAGCTTTGGTCAAACCACCCATGCGAGCACGTCATAACACCAAGCCAGCATCTGTCATGCTCAAGCATGATGTGGTTTGCCGCATGACCAGCACGCAAGCACGTGAGCACCAAGCCAGCATCTACCCTGCCCGAGCAACTGTTGGGTGAGCCCTTCACCCACCATATGCGGCATCCGGGGCATCGCCACTCTCACGCGCCAGCTCATTCATCACGGCCTTGGTGGGAGCCTCACGGATGCCCTGTGCACCAGGTCAAACATCACGCGGATCATGGTCAGACGCTAGGCAAGCATCCTGTACAACAAAGCCAGACTGCCTGAGATGCACGGCCAGGCTGCCAGTTAGGCTGTCCAGACACACTGCCATTTCAACAGCCCTGCCAGCTGCATTGTCGGCCCCGTCAGTCAGCCAACAGCGCGTCAGACATGCTGCCAGTCAGTCAGACACCCACGCGGCCAGGGCACTAACACATCCAGTCAGACACCCACGCAGCAAGTCAGACGCCCGGGCCACCAGTCAGACATACGCACCTTTGACAGGCGGTCCAGGAGCTTGGCAGAGAAGAACCAGTACACGCAGGCTGTCGCGCCAAACATGCCGTACACACTGCAGGGGGCAACAGAGCATTACAAGTAGCTCATGTTAGGACTGGAGGAGTTCCTCAGTTACGTCAGCACAACACCCAACACACACCCCGCTCCCAATCTGGACATACTCCTGCGCTCATTGCCTCCTCACTTGGGACACACACCCACCTGGAAAGCATGGCAAACATGGGCTTGCACGCGAGAGTGAGCGCGGTGCCGAACACCAGCACACGCACCTGTGGGGGACGGGCACAAAGGTTAGGGTTTTGTGTGCAAGGGGTTAGAGTTGCGTAGGTGATGGGTGAAGAGCGAGGATGTGGGGAGTTGCAAGGTGGGGGCGTGTGGGGTGGGTATGTGAGGGTGGATGAGGAGTCCATGAGGTGCAGGAGGAAAGGTGTTGGGGGGAGTTCAGGGGCGGGGAGGTGGGCAGAAAGGTGCACATAGGCAGTGCTGAGCTCCGCGATGAGTATCGTCAGGGATGATGTGGCGCGTGTGAGCATACAATATCAATGTAAAAACAATACACCTCAACACAACACCCATATGCGCCCCCATGAATTCACGATTGTTTCCTTGCATGCACTCTACACAATCATGGACCGTGAAGCTCTACACATGGACCGTGAACACCAGGACACCACGTACCTGTGACCCCAGCACATCTCCTGCCACTCCACTCACACCCTTGGACAGCTGGCACAGGAACTGCGCCGCGCCCTGCACTGCCCCGATCTGCACAGTTACATTCATTCAAGTGAGTGAGTGAGTGAGTGAGTGAGTGAGTGAGAGCGCGTGAGTGAGCGAGCGAGATGAAGGCAGAAAGGAAGGGAGTAGGAAAGCGGGGGTCAAGAAAGAGGGGGTGGCACAAGCCAGGTGCACAGCTCAGGAGGTGGTTGTTTGGGTGGTTGTGGTATAGTCCGGAGGCGGTCAGTGGATAACAAACCACCTGCCACCACCTGCCAACACCTGCCAACACACCTTGGTGTTGCTGAGGCCCAGCTCATCTTGCATGTACACGGGGAGGTAGGAGTCATGGATGAGGGTGGCAATGGAACACAGCATCTGGCCCACCGCCAGCGTCAGGAACGCACTGCACGTGGAACATGCAGCGGAAATTCAGCTCATGCGGCACACAAACCAAGATGCTATGGAAAGGCCCTGTTCCTGTTGAAAACATAAAACAATTGATGTTCTCAAAGTGGATATCAACGATTCGCATGCGGAGTGTGTGGTGCAGGGGCTGGTATATGGAGGACAATGGCTACCATGCATAACATATGCATAGGGTGTAGGGCTTAGGGTTTAGGGTTCACATTTCAGGCCCCCAGGCCTGGACGCCCAAGCCCCCCCATCCCCAGCCGACCATGCTGCACATTGCCCGTCATGCTGTGTGCTGCCCTCCATGCTGCATGCTGTGCGTTGAAACTGCACCATGCAGACGGAGAACAATGTGCCATGCACGCATGCAGTCATGCGGTTGCATGCAGCCATGCGGGTTTGACTGCATGGCTACGGTTCAAAGAAGTGCAGTGTGCCTGGGGACACATGTGCATGGGGCAGGGGGCACCAGAAACCCCGTACTCTACCGTAGCAGTAATATAGCGGTAAAGGTAACTGTGGGGGCTAAAGTAACTAACGGGGCACTAGTTGCTCAGCAGGTGCTGCCCGTGCATGCCGTGTTGTCTGCCCCAAGCCCATATGGTAGGAACAGTGGCGCATTCACCAATGTCATGAACTCGCGCAAGACTCAATTACCCCAAACCACCCCAGCCTGTGGTAGGGTCATGCAGTCATACAGTCATCATGTGCCTGACCTAAACTTGGGGCCAGTGCGCGATCTGTGCGCGCGCAGCAATGTGTGGAGCCGAGTCACCTGTTGCAGCGCGGGTCGCTGAAGACATGGAAGATGGAGAGAAAGCGGGCGAAGAAGGGCTGGGCCTGGGCCTGATGTGCGCCTGCATCATCGCTGCCACCAGATGACGCCGTGATCGCTGCACTGACCGGCTGGCCCCTCTGAGCACCCCGTGGGCTGCGCAGCAGTTGCAGCGGCTGGTGGCGCGCGCTTGGGCCGGCCAGTGCGCTACGCGTGCTGCATGCCGCAGCCTTCACATGCTGCGCATGTCCAGCTGCAGGCACTAGGGGAGCGTTGCGGGGCTCACAGCGCGCGCGTGTGGATGGCGTCATAGCAGATCCCACGGCCGGGCGTCCGTGCTGCTGGAGCCGCAGCGCGCGAGGTTGCTGTGCGGTAAGCATTTGCGTTTGCGTTTTACAAAGACAGCTGGGTGCTGGATGGCGAGTCAAGGTCACGGTGGAGGAAGCCAAAAAGCGTTCCAAGTAGTAAAGCAACGACCGCTCAACTCGGACAAACCAAGCTGATCTGCGTCGACACCCTAGACTCTAGCCAGCAACCCAGACTCTGGCTAAGTCAAGTTCCCACAGTAATCGCAGTGCAACAATGACCTACAGCCAGCTCAGCTGCATCACTCCAGCGCTCTAACTCTTCCCAGGTGGTTTGCCGTCCCCTTGGTGCCTTTGCGTCTACATCTGCTGTATGCTAGTTCATTCTACATGCAAATGTCAGGAGCCAAACCCTAGTGCACCTACTTGCATCGGGCAAATCGTGCAGCGATGGGCACGCTGCGCCTCCTGTCGCAGCTAGTGTCGAGGCTGCCTTCAAACGTACCCAGCTCCTTGATCGCGGGCACATCGTGTTCTGGTACCTCATCAATCATCAGGGATCAAGGCTTGGTGCTTGGCAGATGGGCATCCAGGTGCACACACCAGGCCCGGAACATCACCTTGCTACCCCCAGCTGACCACGAGCAGGCATCAGGGCACCAGCGGGGCATCCCCACGCACTTGACGCCATGCGGAGTGCATGGCCACGCACTTTCTCAGCACCATGGGATGTATCAAGCCTGCCCCAGCTTCAGCGCACCCAGTGGTCCACAAGTCAGGCATGCCAGCACCTCTGCATCAACATCGGCGGCTGCAGGCTCCTCAAGCTTGATGGAAAAGGTGACTGTGGATCTGACCACCTGTCACCCAGCACCCACAGCACCGTCACAGCACCACCCGCTTTGACGTTGTACACCATCGAGCATGTGGATGTGTGCAGCGTGAGGACTAGCTCCAGGCACCAGAGACACAGTGCCAGAGAGCACAATTCCAGCGGCTGTTAAGCAGGCTATATCCTGTTCAGCCACACCTCAGCAGCTGATGCAGTAGCATGATGTTACAGCATGATGTCTGTCACACATCAGCTTGATCCACAGTGTCTGGGTCTGTTGGATGTGCTTCTCATAATCCTCAGATCGTGTTCACGATCCCGCTCCATAGCTCTGACTCTGCTCGTGACTTCCACTTTGTTCGTTCCACTTTCCAGGCAGCGTCAGTGGTGGGTCCCCGGCTGGCAGGAGCCATAGGGCTGCATGTGGGTGCCGCATGGCAGAGACATAAACCCAAGGTGAGGAGAGTTTGTGGCATGGGAGTTCGTGGGGTGGGAGGTGTTTGGGGAGCCTGCCGTGTCCCGTGCCTGGTTTTCTGGCTGGAGTTGAAGTGCCTGAGGACGGTCATCACCGTCTCACCCTGACCTGCGTTGCATGCGAGTGTGTGACTGTGACTGTGACTGTGACTGCGACTGCGACTGTGACTGTGACTGTGACTGTGACTGTGACTGTGTGCATGCGCAGGTCTATGGGTTGGTCGCAGCAGGCGCAGTGTATGTGGTGTGGCGGTCCACTTTCAAGGTGGCATCTACCTTCATCACTGTGACGGAGAGCATGGCAGAGTGGGGTTTCATGGTAAGAGGAAACAGATGCGTGCATGCTCACTGGTACATAATGAACACACCGCAGGAAGTATCATCACACATGAACAAACTGCATGACGTATTCTTGCGCAAGATGGCAAGGCTGCACGCGCGCATCCCTGTATGCCATGGGCATGGGGTTTGACCCAACCATGTGCACGGTGTGCCTGGCCCGTGTGTGCACCATTCGCAAGGCACCCCACAGCACGATCCTGGCCCCAGTGCACGACTGTGCATCTGAGCATGGCCCCTGTCCACCCACACTGCATGCTGCCTGTTGCACCCCGGCTTTGGCAGAGAAGGGCTGCGCGGTGTTCAGAGCTCCATCCCTGCACCTCTGTGTTCTCTCAACTTTCTTGTCGCCTCGTCTTACAACCTTGCAACCAACCCCCTAACCCTGAGCCTGATTAGTTTGAGACACTGAACCCTAAACCCTAAACTCTTCATGCACGCAACCTCGCAGGGCTTTGCGATCACGGTCGTCGCGGGGTTCGCGCAGTACCTGCGTTGGTACCACACGCTCTCAGCGCCTGGGGTGTACCGTGCAGCGATGTTGAAGCTGAACTCCAGCCCTGCAGTCCTGGAGGTCCTGGGGGCCCCCCTGGTTGGGAGTGACCTCAGGGCCTATGTGGTCACTGGTGGGGGGGTGTACCTGTCACGCAAGGCCACATTCAAGCCCAAGGTGCGCAGCCACCACGTGTTGTGCAGCCACGCATCAAGGCGCATCAAGCCATGCACCCAGATCCGGCGCACGACGCAACACACACCTGTGTACATGCGCTGCACATGCTGGCCGTGTCATGCAGGTCCGGAGCAAGCGCATGCTCATGTTGTTCCCGCTCCATGGCTCCGAACGCAATGGCCTCGTGTCTCTTGAGGCCAAGAAGAAGCACGTGCGTGTACCGCTGCTGTACTGCTGCTGTGCACAGTGTACTGCCCGTGTACTGCTGCTGCACGGTACTGCTGTACCACTGTACTGTGCTCAGTGAGTTGTACAGCAGCATCTGGTGGCACATGGTCCTGTTGTGGCAACGATGATGGCCAGGCTGGGAATGGGCCAAAACGTGCATCAAGCTCACCCACCTATTGAGAAACCCTATTGTTTGAACATCTAGCTACAGCTCTTGTATGCAGTGACGCTCTCTGATGCCGTTGGGTTTACACCACAAAGGCGACTGCCATGCCTCAAGCTCTTTTCCGTGCGCGACGCTCAAAGCTATGCGTGCTGTGCTGCATCGTAATGCGCTACCAACAGGGGCAGTACATCTTCAAGCTGTTGGCGGTGGACGTGCGTCCAGACGCGATGCCTGCAACAGGGCTACCTCCCACGGCTGATGCACGCATCTATGTAGAGGTATGACTCGTATGAACCTCGTGGGTATGAACCGTGCGTTCACATGAAGCGCATAATGTATCTTTGTATGTGTGCATGCTTTGAGTGGTGTTTGCGGTGTGACCGATGGCGACCTTTGGGCCTGCGCCCCATGGTATGGATGTAGCACTGTTTGTGGTGTGCGCGTTGGTGCTGTTATTAACAGGCATGGCCCTTGGGGACCTTTGGGGCCTACGCCTGTGGTCGTGCGCAACTCACCACCAGGGCCAGCTCATTTTTCTTGTTACTTGGCAGACAAGGAGGGGACTGACGCGATTATAGCAGCTGATCTTGCGGGTTTCCCGCTCATGATGCATGTCCGCTTGCTTGACCCTCGCTCTGCAGGGTGACAAGTCTATCTATGAGCGTGGAGCTGTCCTTGCCACATTAAGGGACCCATTCCTGAAGGTGATTCTCTCTCAACAACCAAGTTAAACAGTTCAAGGCGCGACAAACGGGTCATACTGTCTGCCAAAAACAGTGCCCATCATAACCGCCTTGACCTCACTTCCTCCTTGTATAGGTCCCTTGCAGACCTTGGTTTTCATTCCCCTGTGGAACCTGCTGCTCAATGTTGCTAGGCTCCCATGCTTGAGCGTCTGCGTCCGTGTGTTGCCCCGGATGACGAGCTGGTGCTTTCTTGCATTCCACCAGAAAAGGAAATGTAAAGAAAATGTGTTTTCTCAGGGTGTGTGCATTACATTGCTGCCTTGTGGCTGCAGGCAGCATCCATGCAGCCAGCACTGGATGTGGAGGAGGAGGCAGAGGAGGAGCGGGAGGCAGCAGAGGCTGCCAAGACGAGGCCCGCAAAGCCCTCGGGCCTCGGTGCATTACTGGGCAGCATCCCCGTGCCCGCTGTGCCCATACTTGGGGTTGCGGGTTCAAGTCCCGCCGGCAGCGGTAGCGGCAGCAGCGGCGGCACCGCAGGCGGCAAGGTGGCTACAGCCCCAGTAGCAGACGGGGGTGAGAAGGTGGGAGGAGGCACTGGGACGGCTGCACCTGCTGCCTCCACTGCAGGCCCCCAGACAGCTGCTGCCGCTGCAGCACCGGCTACAGTGGCTGTGGAGGAGGTGCAAAAGGATGCAGGGGCAGAAGCCACACTGATTGGTGCACCGGGTGTAGTGGGAGAGCAAGGGAAGGTGGCGCCTGCCAAGAAAGGAACTCTCGCGCGCTGGCTGTGGGGCAGCAGCTGAGTCGGGGTGCAGTCGCATGCTCGAGGGCTGTGCTGAAGCAGCTGCAGCAGGCGTGCAGAGTGGTTCTGCAACAGTAGCAGCAGCAGCAGCAGCAGCAGCACAGCAGTAGCTTGGTGTGGGGTCCTGCTGTGCAGGATTTGGGGCTGTTGTAATGGAAGGCGCGAGCAACCGGATGAAGCTGTTGGCACGCGCAGGCAGGCGTGATGCCAGTAGGCGTGGTCATGCTGTTTTGGGGAGGGCCTGCGCGTTGTTTATGCACACGCAGCTGACATGCTGCGTGTGTGCTGTTCATGTGCATGTAGACTTTGGATCACATGGCATAATGTGTTGGGCAGCGTTGGGGCCCCCCACTGCAGAAGTGCGCTGACTGCAGACATAAGCACTTCACTCAGATCTGCAGGTAAGGTTGGATTTTCTCGCAAGCGCTGCGCTGGCAGATCTGCCAACTGTGCCCATCGCCTTCATTCAGCGACTCGCATGTAAAGAACGTTTGTAGAACCTGTTCTGCGCTTTCACGCTTGCTGCCTGGCCCCCACAAAGTGCAAGACATTACCCGTACGTGCTGTAGGACACCCCCACACTGTTTACCTGGTGACCCTGCTGTGTGGAGCTGGTGATTTTGGAGCAAAGCACTTCGTTTCCTTGAGTTTGCGACGCCGTTCGCCTGCACACACGTGAATGGCGGACACCAGGACCTTTGCACTGACCTAGAGGGGGTCACGGACGTTGTAACTTGCTGCAGACCGCCCGGCCCAGTTGGTGCTGGTGCTTTGGCAGGCCAGGTGAGTTGTTGGAAGGAGAATGGCATGGTGGTGCCTGCAGGGGTGGTTGGTGCCTGGGCAGCCAAGCGCGCTACGCCATGCATCAGAACAGCAGGACAAGCATGCCAGTCTTTGCCTTGGTGCAGCGACCTGGCAGCTCAGGATTTCTCCGTCGAATTCATCCAGCACAAAATGCACTGACACTAGCAATGGCTTGGTGGCAGCATCACCGTCCTGGTGGCAGCATCACCGTCGCGCTGCTGGTTCCTCTGTGCTGCGAACGTGTATGCGACTTCAGTTCACAGCAGAACCCGCAGCATGTATGACAGGTTCCAGCTGCCAACGGGCAGCGGCCGCGACGCAGCGCGTCGCGCCTCGGGAATGTCATCTGTCGCCTCGAGTTGCTGGCCCATGCATTGCAGCCAGACACAGCGCAACATGCGGCACTGCTGTTGGCCATGCACCGTGCCGCCTTACAGCATGGGGCGAGCAGATTTGGAGCCATTTGCACTGTCAGAGCCGTTCACATGTACTCATGGCATGCGTGATCGCTTTTGCTTGCAGGGCTTGAAGAGGTGACCTCAACCTACAGCCCTCTGTGCTGCGCAAGCACAGCACAGCCAGCACCACGTGACCCACCCTCAGCAAGCAGCACATCAGCGCAACAGTATTGAGCAGTGCAGCAGCACCACCATGCCGACACCTGCCGCATCCTCAATGTTCCTCTATGAGGTAGCTTCATCCCCTTCTTTCCCTGATGATCTGTTCATCCCTTCCTCCTCATCCATTGTCCCATTCATCCCCCTATCAGTAGACAACACCCACTCCCCCATTGCTCTGGAAAGCAAACATCTAGTCACTTCCACAACAGACATCCTACCCAAGTCTCACACAGCACCAGAGGAGTCAGCCTCACCCACCGCCACACCAGCCGCCAGCAACTTGACACCCACGGCAGCCTTCACCCTTCCCACATCGCCAGCCCCCTACCGCGCCCCGCCCCCGCCCCCCGGGGCACCCACCTGCCGCGGCCTGAAACGCACCTTGGACGTCGACCCCACACGGAGCCCCGTGCTGGAGAAGCACGCGGGCAAGGTCAGGGCCCTCGGTTCTGAGCCCTTCCACACCGCAGGCACAGCCTTTCCAGTGGAGGAGCCGCTGCCTGCCGCTGGGGCAGGGCAGGCAGTGGGACTGGAGGCTGGGCAGGAACAGGAGGCAGAGGTGGAGCGGGAGGAGTGGGAGACGAAGAACGAAGAAGCGGAGTGGGAGCCGCTCTTCCCGCACCCCCGCAAGCAGCCCATGCGGGCACCAGGCGGCGGCTTCATGCGCATCCCCTCCTTCATCCTCACGGCTCGCGCGGGGGAGGGGCGGGCAGCTGACTTGGCCGCGGAGCGCGCGCTGCGTGTGCTGTGGACCGCAGAGGGCAGCAGCACGGCTGGCGCCGGGGCTGGGGCAACAGGCGGCCTGGCCGTGCACACAGCAGAGGAGGCACCTGGGTTTGGGGGCGCTGGAGATGCCACGCAGACGGGGTCAAGCGCGGCCGAGGGGGAGGCATGTGTGAGGGAGGGCATGGAGGCGGTGGAGGCCCACCCAGCACACGCGTGTGCTCCCCACAGCCGCGTTGCGTCCGCCCCCATCAACCCAGCGGTCGCTGCCGCTGCTGAGACGACACGCAACGCCCTGTGGCCTCACACACTGTGCACTGCTGCGCACGCTCCAGCCGCCGCCTCTGAGCCGCTCGCTCCCACCGCCGGTGCTGTGTCTGCCACACTATTGGCCGACGGCCAGGCCGAGCAGTCAGGACCCGTGCCTGGTGATCCCCTGCCTGACGTACCACTCACAGGCGAGGGCGAGGGCCGGGGCACGTCCGCGTCATTGCCACAGATGCCCCGCCACTCGTCAGCGGCAGCAGCAGCGGCCAGGGCCGCGCTTGCAGAGCACGTGGCAGCGGCCGCCCAGTGGGCCGCACCAGCAACAACCTCTGCTCCGGCGACAACCGTGCCCCAGCAACTGAATCAGCTCCAGCCGGAAGGAGAGGGCACCGCACCCCTAGCAGCTGCAACTGTGCAGGAGCTGCTGCAGAAAGACACCTCCCTGATGGGAAATGGCCACGCAGCAGCTGCGGCCGCTGCACCGTCGGCCATGCACCGCACCCGGCAGGAGGGGTTCCGTGGTCAGGCCTCCGGCCCAGGCGTGATGGCCGCGTTCCTTCAGAACGCTGCCGCCCTCTCTGCCGCCAACGGCACACACTACCTGCTCCCCCTGCTTGCCAACAGCCCGGGTGATGGCGCTGCCCAGCAGCTGTACGCTGACCTGGCCAGTCTGTCTGGTCTGTCTGGCGCGGACGGTGCTCCTCTCGACCTGCAGCACACCCTCCCCCACAGTGCGCCCCACTTGTGTGAGCCCGTGTCCGGGCTGTCTGTGGAATCTATGGAGCATCTGGCCCGCGCGATCAGTGAGATCGCCGTGATGGGCCATGAGCCATCCAGCAGCCGCCGTACTGCCAGTACTGCTGCCGGTACTGCTGGTGCTGCTGCTGGTACTGCTGGTGTGAAGCCAGACACCACAAGCGGTGTGTTTGCTACCGTGGGCCCTGCCCCAGTGGCCGCGCCTGCTTTGGACGCCGCCGCGGCATGTGCAACCGCCCATGCAGGCAAGGACGCTGTGTCCTACTCAGGCAACGGAGGAGTGGCCTATTCTGGCAGCAGCGCTGCACCTCGGCCACCTGTGTCCAACACGTCCAGCCCCTCCCCCAGCGTACGGTCCGTCACTAGCTTTGCTGCTGCCACTGTAGCCAGCAGCCTGAAGACGGCCAAGGCCGTGAAGCCTGGGCCTGCCTCAGAGCCCGCAGCCCCCACATCCCTGTGTGGCCTGGCCACTATGTCGTCGCCTGGATCATCTGGCAAGGCAGGGGCAGGGAAGGGGGCAGGATGTGTGGGCCGGCGCTCGACCACCACCTCTCCTCACTCCACCTCGCCTGTGACGCATGAGCTCATGGGGGGCGGTGGAGATGGATCCTCACATTCATCGTCCAAATCAGGCCCCGTGCCTAATCTGCCTCCTGGAGGCGCAACGTCCACGCGCCTGCGGCCAAGTTTCGCGGGCATGCTGTCCTGGATCCCTGGGCTCAGGTGCGTCCAGTTTAAGCAACGGTGTGGCCCGCGTTGCCTGATACGGCTTGTGCAGGCTCACAAGCGCCGGCCTGTGTTGGTGTGGTGCTGCTGGTGTGGGCTCGGTGGGGTTGTGTAACTCGTGTGAGATGGTGTAGGGTTGACATGCTTGAGGTGGAGTGACGTGGTGTGATGGTGTGTTAAATTGTACGAGGTGGTGTGATGGTGTGTTGAATTGTATGAGGTGGTGCCACTCGTGTGGGCTGTGTGGGGTGGGAGGCTATGCATGTGCCATCCCAACCATCCCCCTGCTGAGAGCATGCATCAGGCGCCCACACCTCACGCCCACATCTCCGGCTGGTTGTTTGCACACCTTGGTTGCTTGCACACCTTGCTTGTTTGCTCACCTTAGTTGTTTCCACACCATGCTTGCTTGCACACCTTGGCTGCTTGCACACCTTGGTTGTTTGCTCACCTTTGTTGTTCTCACACCTTGGTTGTTCTCACACCTTGGTTGTTTGCTCACCTCCGAACGCAGGTCGCGCTTCGCCTCCTCCCCGGGCACTGCCCCGTCCTTCATCAGCCCCACGCGCCGCAGCGACAGCTGCAAGACGGCTGGAGCCTCTCCCGTGAACGTGGCAGAGCTGCGCACGGCTCGCGCCGCCAGCGGTGGTGCCCCCGCCCCCTGCGTCAGCACTTCCAGCGGCTCCGCCCGCAGCGGCGAGCCCCTGTGCCTGGCCCTGCCTGGCGCGGCGGCACCCGGGTTCAAGTCCCCACCCGAGCGTGTTTTTTCCGGCAAGGCCGCGCCAACTTCGCCGCGGAAGGAAGGGGGATGGGGAAAGGGCCAGGTGCTGCTGCACGGTGGTGGGGTGTGCCTAGCTGACACCATTAATGTGATCCAGCCACAGGCGCAGGTGCTGGCACAGCCTCTGGGCCTTTCTGGGTCCATCTCCAGTTTGTTCCAGCAGGCAGGGTACCATGCACACGGCCTGTGGGTGGAGGCTGGTGCTGGGGAGGCAAAGCTCGGTGCGCCAGCAGCTGCTGCCACTGCTGCAATTGCTGGCGTGTCCAAAGGAGGCGTTGCCGCGGGAGGGCTGACCCGCTTCACGCGGCCTTCTACAGACCCCGGGTACCGTGTGGCTCCAGTCTGACATGGAGCTTTCCTGTTGCCTAAACTGGCACGGGCCGGACGCGGGGCTTTACTGTTGACCAAACTGTTGACTAGACTGGCACGTCGTGTTGCCTCCTGAAGCAATCCCATGCTGGGTGGACAAGCCTGTGGCCTGTGCAGGCATGGCCTGGTCTGGGATGGCTGCTTTTACTATGACCTCGTACATACTGGAGATGTTTCGAGGCAACAAAGAGGCTGCTTGACTGAATGCAGGATGCAGGGTGCTTGCTTGCATGGGTGCAGTAATCTGCTGGGGGGTTGCTCGCCCTGGAGTACTTTGTGACAGCACAGACTTTTGATCCATACCATGACCCTAACCAACCCCTGGCCATCTGCAAGGGCCTGTCAAGGTTGGAGCACACAATCGCGCACTGCTGGGGCTGGAAGAAACGCACTTGTGCATGTGTTGGTTGCTGTGGCTGGCTTGGTCTGACTGCACATGCCCCTGGCTTGATTTGGGGCATGTGGGCGCATGTTGATCGGGGCCAGCAGGATGTGCTCTTGCCTGGTGGATGCAGTGTGGGCAATGTGAGGAGCCACACACTTTTGGTGGCATCTTGACCTGATTGCCAGCGTAACGCTGTGGTCACTCCGATACCATACAAGTGTGCTTGTGTTGGTATTAGAATGACAAGCCCAGGTATGGTCTGCTCTTGGCCTAAACGAGCAAGCACAACGAGCAAGCAGGAAAGGGAGCTGATGTGCGGAGATAAGCTGCTCGCTCCGTGTGGCTGCTAGTGGGGGTTGGCCTTTAGCACTAGTGCCATGAGTGGGGGTGTTGTTTCAGGTGTATGTGCAGCCAGAAGCACATGAGGTGTATCCTCTGCAGGCTGGATGGTATGAGGGTGGGAGGTTTGGAGTCAGTTGAAGGGGAAGTTGGAGAAGGAAATGCAATCAAGCGTGTTGTGACACACGTAGGTGGATATGCGGTTGATTCTTGCCCACTATGATGATTTGGGTGGGACCAATGGGGTGGATCAGTGTGTGCAGCACTGCAGTACAAAAGAACTGCTGTACTGCGGAACATCAGTGCCGCTGCTATACTGCAGTACAGTTGTTGGCAGTACCATACTTGTGGGACAGGCCCTGATGGGTGCAGTTGAAAAGGGTCACGTGAAAGTGTGAGATGTGGGTGTATCTAGGCCGCTGTTCTTTGGCAGTGTGTGCTTTTGCGTTGGGAAAGGTTGATGGGTGTGAGGCCATGAAGGCTGATTTGGACATGGATCAGGATGAGGAGGGATTGCAGCGTGCAGCACCATGCAACACACTGGTAGTGCACCTAAGCAGCTTTTGGGCCACGACCCAAAGCTGCACAGAAAAGATACAAAAAACCTGGGTATGGTGCACCTTTGTGTCGCCATACTGTGCAGGGGGGTAAATGTGGGGGGGTGAATGTCGTTGCTGTTGTTGTCGTTACAGGACGTTGTAGGTACGGGACATTGGGTTGTGCGTGTGCTGCTGTCTGCAAGCAGTCCAAAGACCAGCCTCTTTGTGTGGGGCATCCACATGCGTGTATGCGTAGGTGCACTTCAATTTGTACTCGTCTTGTGTGTGTAGGGGGCCAGTTTGTGGTAACGTTGCTCTGGACATTGCATGCTGGCATAGCCTGAAAGAGACACTGTGCCTGTGAGTTGGGCACCTTTTACTTGCCCTAATGGCCCGACGGCTTCCATATGGGGCGTAATGTGCGGTCCCTGATAAAACAAGACCCTAAAACCCTGCCTAACACCCCTTGTGTGTGTTTGGATCTACTTTGTAGGGTGTGTGGAATGTTGGGCGCCTGCTTTCCATCCTGCCGCGCACCCGAGGCAGGTTTGTGAGTGTTTAGGATGTTGTATGTGCAAGAGGAGGGGGAGGAGGGGGGGCATGCGTGTCCCATCCCCTGTGCGTTTTTGTCCTCTTAGTGTCCTTGCCTTTTCATGCCATCTGTCTCGCGCATGTGTGCGTGTCGTCCCTCAACTTTTCATAGCCTTTCATGCACATCCACCCTTTTCATCTTTGCCGCTGCTGCACCGCTGTACTGCTGTACTGCACACTGGGAGCGTGTGAGGGTGCACCCCTGGTGTGACAAAAGAGTGAATCTGACCTCGCTGCGAGGGCAGTACATGCGGTACAGTGCAGTGTCAGTCCCATGCGTACATCTAAGCGTGCAACTGTATGCGTGACATGCTGCACTAGGTACGTTTTGTTGCAAATCTACACTTGGGCAGTTGGATGTAGGTGCCAATCAGGCACACAGCAGGGGGAGTTGATGTTGTTTGCTTCCACTTGTGCTTACAGCTGAATCGTGGATGTGTAAAAAGCACAACAGCAAACTCTTACACAGTCACGTGCTTCTCGAGTCAGACACGGCAGCTGTTTCCCAATGCATCGTGATCTGATGGCCGTTCACAAGGAAGTGTTGTCCGTCGTTACAAAAGCTTGCCTTTTGCCCCCACTAGGGCATCATCAGTACAACAAGCGTTCTATGAAAGACGGTCGTCTAGTATCAGCCTGTACTGCTGTCACTGTACCGCAGCATGCCAGCCATGCCTGCATCAGCACACTGCCAATTGAGCCTGTTTCGGGTCTAATTGAGCCGACAAGTGGTTTTAGATGTTAATAACTTCGCTTGAACATCAAACAGTCGTCATGGACAGCTCCAATCTGTTGTTTGATTTGTCACCGTTGGCATTGCAAGGCTTTCTTGACAACTTGTCCCCCGACTCAAAACAACAGCTGATGCAAACCAGTAAAGCCTGCCGAGATCTGGTTCTTGAGAACAGCCACAAGCTCGCCTTGAAGATGTCGGCCAACCAGCGGGAATGTGAAGAAGAACTACACAGGCTGCTTGAGCAACGCAGCCTGCCTTTAGATCTTACACTGAAGTTCGCAGCAATCGATGTGGATAAGGCGAAGGCGATCCTGTCACGTATCGCGACAATTACTGGAGGACGCAACTGTGTCACCAAACTCGAGATTAATGTGCGCGCCTGCACACAGGCATGGTGGACAGCATTACTACCTGCACACTGCATGGACTGCACAGCAACACACGCCTTGCTCCTGAGCCACAGCACAACCTGCCACATCTGCCATGTTGGGCACAGGACATCAACGGCAATGATGCCCAGGACATCAGCTGGGGGCCCCTGCTAGGCAGTGCCTTCAAGAACCTGTCCAGTCTGACGCTGACGAGGCTGATGGTGCTGTCGCATGGCATAATCGATGCATCCCTGCTGCAGGGCCTGTCAGCCTGCAGGCAGCTAACCAAGCTGTCCATGCAGAGCATCTCGATGCCTGAAGCTGATGACCCGGCTACAGCCGCACAGCTTGCAGTAGCACTGCCTCAGTGGCTCCCAGCTGTCAGGCACCTGGAGGTGCAAGAATGTTCCCTGGGTGCAGTCCTGCTGCAGGGGCTGGGCAGGCAGCTCACACACCTTGCACCTTACACCATTTGCTCCAGTTGCTACTACTCGCGTCCTTATCCACTTGTCGAGGCTCTCCCTGCCTGCAGCCAGCTGGTGAGCTTGAAGGCATGCAAGCTTGACCAGGACCTCTTGGGCGCGCTGCTGCAGGCATCAATGCCACACCTGAAGGACGTCTCTGTGTGGGGCGTTCGCGACATCACGCATACCCCACTACGCAGCGACACATGGACTCCATGGCAGTCGCTCACCATTACGGGCATGGCAGAAGTGCGAGCTTTCCAGTGGCTGCCACTGGCAGACATCAAGACAGTCACAGTCGCCGGCCAGCTGGTTGTGCAGCTGGAGGCAGATGCAGCTGCTTCAGCACAGCAGGTTCATGCTGCGCTAGCTGAGTTGAACAAAGCACAGTCACTGCATCTGAATGGCTGCAGCAGCATCTTGGATTTCTTAGAGCCTGACTCAGATGATGCATTCTCAGAGGAAGCCATGTGTGCAGCAGTGCGCGCGCTGCAGCCGCTGATGCACCTCAAGTCCCAGGTCAAGCTGTCCATGTCTTACTGTCCTGCTGAGGGTGACGCTGGGGAACTGGGGCGGGCATGTATAGAGGCGGTGCACTACACCTACCCCAGGTTGAAGGGCCTCTCAGTGAATGGCAGCAATGTTGACCAGAGCTTCTCGTGTGGGCCAGGCTTCTTTGGCGCACTGTCAAGGTGCCTGCCTGAGCTGGACCATGTGATTCTGCGGGCTGTGGCTCCCCTGTGTGATGATGCAGCTGCAGAGCTGGCAGTGCTGTGTGCGGCCCACCCCCGGCCACTGCATGTATTCTTGATCACTTCATCTTGCTTTGGAGATGCAGCCCAGCGCGTGGCAGAGCAGGTGAGGTGCGTGCAGCGTGCGACGGCCAACTACCCATCGAATGTGCAGCTGACGGTCATCGTTCATGAAGAGGACGAGGACGGTGATGAGGGCGGCGACTGATGACATATGGCAGCTTCTCCGGTGCCGCTACTGCAACACCAGGCAGCTGAGGCTCCGGCAGCAGTATAGTACATCAGGAGTTTGTGAGGTGGACCGGAGTGCTGAGGTGTGGGCCAGCTCTGACACCACACCCCGCCGTTGATTGTTCAATAGCTAGCTGTTGCAGCTGCTGAAGGTGCCTGATTGTCAACCCTGTACTAAGTGCTCGCTTCAGGATCACACGAGATGATATGTATCGCTGATGGCCATCTTGCATCATGGATGTGCAAGATTTCATCTGTCGATTTGAAACCTTGACGTTTCATGAGTTTCAGTGCATGCAGATTGCTAGCCCAAAAGC
>QAXD01000174.1:44478-58839 GCA_004335575.1 Haematococcus sp. NG2
GTACAAGCCCCAGACGCCGCCCGCCTTCAGCGTGCCGCCAAATACGAACGCCTTGTCGGCGTTGGCTGCCATGCCGCCCCCCGAGCCGCGGTCCTCGTCCCCGGGTGCTGCTGCCGGGGGCGCGTCCATGTCACCTGCAGGGCGGTTTAGGGCATAGGGTTAAGGGTTTAGGGCTCAGGGTTTAGGGCACAGGGTTTATGGTTTGGGGCTAAGGGGTTCGGGCTAAGGGTTCAGGGTTTAGCATGCATGCGTGGAATGTTGTGTGTGCTTGATGGCAGGCAGGTGCCCTGGTCATCAATGTGTATCCCCTGCCAATTCTTGGTGAGGATGCGCCACACCACTCCGCAGTAGCCCTGCACCCTGATCCCTAGACCCTGAGCCCCAGATCCTGCAATGTAAATCCTCAGCTCTGACCCCGAACTCCTCAGCCCCAAACCCTCGGCACTGAACCCTGAACCCTACACCCTACCCGCGTGCATGCCACGCACTCACCCACAACCCGAATCACGCCCTGACCTGGCTGCGGAGGGAGCTGCCGCACCGCCGCCGCCGCCGCTGCGTTGTCATCGGCAGGCGGCCTGCTGCGCGCCGATGACGGCCGCCCTGAGCTTGGCCTGCCTGAGCTGCTCTTCTGCAAACACACACAGAAACACATAATACATATCAGATATCACACGCACACATTATACAGACATGGACCATGGGTCTCAGCAACCCATGCTCCCCTATGCCAGCCCACACACGTGTGTGTGCACTCACATGCGTGCACACATGCGCGTGCAGTGCAGCACCATGCGCCCATGCACAGCACACCACATGGAGGCCCACAGGGCAGCGATGCTCATGCGTGCACACTGGCCATTCCATGTGATATGTACATGAGCGAGACACCCATGCAGCATCAGACCCCTGAACTGCCAATGATGATGACATGAAGCGCCAGAAGGTGGCGAGAGATTGATGGGTCGCACAACCCAGCCCCCCCCCCGCACCTTGAGTGCAGCTGCGCGCTCTGCCATGGCCAGCAGTGTCTGCTGGTCGGGTAATGTGACCCCCAGCTCCTCTGCCTTTTGCCTGACGCTGGGAAGCAGCAACAACTTGTACGTGTTGGGCCGCCGGTTGGCATTCTGCGGCATGCGCACGTGGATGAAGGCATTCATGCATGTGAGGCGGCGACAGCAGCACTCCATGCACCTGCTGCAACATGCATGTGCTTCCCTTGGGGTGTCTGTAAGCCAAGCATGGCTTGCGCTGCAACACGCCCCCCTTTCACACACCACTACCACCAACACCAACACCCCCACCACCACATTCCCTTCTCCCTTTCAGCTCTGCACCACATGCAGTGCCCCTGGGCCCCTGCTAACCACAGCGCACCTGAGTGAGACAGCGCTTGATGACGTCTGAGATGTCTGGTGAGTAGCCGGTGATGGGTGGGTACTTGCCTCGCAAGATCTTCAGGATCAATGCTCCCTGATGCACAGCCGCGTACATGCAACACAGGCTTTCAGTGCAATGCACTCAGGGCATTGAGCGGATCTGTGCCGCATGGAATGCAGCACCATGCAGCGCCACATACCATACAGCTTGCATATCACATGGTGCCATGCCACCACCACCTCTCCTACCTGGTTGTCTGCATCGAACGGGTGCCGCTGCGTACAGCACTCGTACAGCACCACGCCCAGCGCCCAGACATCGCTCTTCTCGTTGTAAGGCTTGTCCTCGCAGAGCTCGGGCGACAGGTAGTAAGGCGTGCCCACGATGGTTTTGGCAAAGTTTGTGTGCGTGCTGAGGATCTGCAACCACAGCGGCATGCACACCCGCTGTCAAAGGCCTCTCCGTCGGTGCTGAAACGTGCCGTAGATCTTCAAGCCATCCGCACGCCCCGCGAAGCAAGGAGGAGCACAAGCACAGCAAGTGGCGTGCAGCCCGTGCTAGCCCCGACTGGCGCACCTTTGCCACACCCATGTCGCCCAGCTTGACGTTCAACTCGTCATCTAAGAACACGTTCAACGTCTTGATGTCTCGGTGCAGGATCTTCCGCGAGTGCATGTGGTTCAGGCCCATCAAGATCTGCGCGGCCCAAGAATGCAAACCAACGCTCAATTGAATGCATGAACCCTGTCGACAAAATGTTAAAAACCACGCACATCCACAAACCTGCACGAAAAGCCTCCAAATCAGTTCCTCTGGCAGCTTGTTCTTCTGCTTCTTGATGTAGTCGTGCAGGTTACCATTGCCTGCGTACTCTGTGATGATGTACAGCTTGCCCTGCACAGAACAGGGCCATGCACTGGGGAGACTGAGTGGGCGTGGCACCCTTTGCATGCAAGCATGATGGCATGCAAGCGTCATGCGGTGCATGTGCACACCCTCGCCCTGTGCTCAGTTGATGCAGTGCCCCCATCTCAGTGTGCCTGATGACCAACAGCCTCTGGCCTTGCCACTGACCCTCTCAAGGAAGGAGTCATAGTACTTGATGATGTAGTCTGAGTCCAGAGAGGACAGCACTCGCGTTTCCCTGATGCACTCCTCCTGCTCTTTTCTGCTCATGCCCTGTAAGTCGATCTCCTTCATGGCATATGTCATTCGGTCCACCTTGCGGATGACCTTGAACACGACGCCATATGAGCCGGAGCCGATCTTATCCTTTGGATGTGTAAATGCAGCGAAAAACAGGAAAACAACTGGTGTCAGAACCACCCCCAAGGCGTGTCTGGGAACTCAGGTCGGCCCAACACAGCGCCTCACCTTCACGATGAAGTCCTTCGCATGTTTAACACCGAGCAGGTGGGGGCAACAAACGTCAGCGAGGGGGCAGCGAGGGGGCTTCGACGAAGGTAACATGATCCAAAGCTTGCATACCTCATATGTGCTGCGCGCCATCTTTAGCCAGCGCCAGGCCCTCCTCCTGGAGGGCTACGCTAGTAAGGGTTTGCAAGTCAGTGCTGAGTTCACCTCAAGCGTTGAAAGCGGCTCATCTCTTCCAGCTTTGCTAACTCTCTGCAGTTCTGTGGCAGCATGAGGCCGCTGGCGTATCGCTCCTGGCAACCGCCCCAACCAACACCCACACCGATTGGGCGCTGTCCTGTCGATATTATGCCAAATGCCTGGATATAAATGCATCTCAATTTCTGATGCAGCCTCGGGGCTGCACAGCAGTGGTGGTGGCCTGGTCAGGGTGCATTGGACGCACGCGCTTGCGTAAGCATTGCAGGGCAGGTAGCTGGCAAGATCTCCAATCAGCCAGACCCAGCAGGAGGGCATGGAGCGCCTTGTGCGTCTGGCACACACATGCAGTGCTCAGTTTTTCCACACTTCCAGCCCACCAATGCATGTGCGCCCACATATGGCCAAGTATGCTGCATCACAACCGATGTGTGCTTACACCATTAAATGCCCCTAAAAACGCTCTCCCATCCCCGCGCACGCCCACTATCAAGGCGCCTTCTGGCAACAGCTGTCAAAGATTACTTAACAGCGATGCATCACAGCTGTCAGCTGCTTGCCTGACAGAACGAAGCTGTCACAGACCACACCACTGATCCAGGTCCCCAAATGGCACCACCTCGTCCTGACCCCTACCCATCCTTCTCCTGACCCCCATCAAGCAGCGCTCGTATGCCAGCCTCTGCCTCCTCACTGTTGTATTCCTCACTTTCAGTGTCCTCCCACAACTGGCCAGGCCGTTTGGGGGCAGGTCGGCCAGCAGGCGCCAGCCAGGGGTGCCGAAGCACATCGGCAGCCGCAGGCCGAGCTGTGCAGTCGTATGCAAACAGCGGCCGGAGGAAGGCCTCGAATGCCACGGCCTGCAGCAGCACCACAGGGGTCATGTGTAACGTACGGCTTTGAGTAGAGAGCAGTGCTGGACGGTCATGTGGACGGATTCAAGGTGTGCTGACAAATACGCAATGGTTGGCCTCAGTGTAAGTGACATACAGCTTGTTCAAACACCACGCAAGTGTGCTTGCGCGCTTGATCAGTACAGGATAAGTATGCCGCACGACAGCACCAGGGCCAGCATCCCAACAGGATTGAGCGCTGCTTAGGGATGCTGACATCCACGATCCACACGACACCGTATGCATGGTTGCACATGGCATGCGACCTGCTGCCCACATGGCCCCGTCCCTGTGTTTACCGCCCACCACGCTGCCAGGTCCCCACCACATATAAATATATAATGATAACCTGCCTCCCCACGCACACCGGCACCCTACTGCAACCATGCGCCTATGCAGCAGCACAGCGCAGCACAGCACAGCACAGGCCAGGCCACAGCCGCACCTCCTGCCGCGGCCACCCAAACTCCTGCGTCAGTACCGCGGACAGGGGGTCCCGCGGTATGCGGTACATCGCCTCCAAACGCAGCCGCCCTGACTGCCTAAAGTACGCGGCCCGAACAGGCGACGCCTCCACCATCTGAAGTACACGTGCAGTACACATGGAAGTGTGCAGTACAAATGGAAAGTGTGCAGTACACATGGAACATGTGCAGTACATGCAGAGCACACAGAACCTGCCCCACCCCGCCCCACCCCACCCCAACTCACCCTCACCCGCCATGTCCAGTAGTGTCGGGGGTCTAAGCACGGGGCCGAAGTAGAGGTTCCGGGGCCTGTTCTAATCCGCCGTTTCAGGGTTTGCCTAAGGGTCGAAAGGTCTGAACTGGGGGGTTCGTTTTGAAGGGATTAAAAACAGCTGCTTACACACACACCACACACAAACATCTCACTCCTTTCCCACCCGCACCTGCAGTGGGATACGGCCAAAATTGGACACCATGCCAGCCAGCAACCGCTCCTCCTGACTCATGTCTGGCGGTCCGTTGCTACTGCCTGCCATGCCACTACTGCCGCTGCTGCTTTTATTGCCGGACGGACGGTTGCTGGCCGTAGCCTGCTCCCCAGGCTGCGTCACAGCTGCATCAGCTGTGACATCATCTGCAAAGAGTGGCTGCCCAGTGGCCATGAGCCAGATGAGGCAACCTGCCTGCCACATGTCATGGCCCTGTGTCTTGGGCAGGCCCAGCAGCGCCTGTTCGGGCAACAGGTGCCAACAGGACAGGGGTGTGACGTGAATCTTGCATGGCTGAGGTGTGTGCACACCGTTTAGGGCCAAGGGTTTAGGGTTCAGGGACACCCAATACCCGCAAACCTCACACCCTCACACCCCACGCCCCCACACCCACCCCTCACACCCACCTCTCACTCCCAACCCCTCACACACCACCCCCTCACACCCACCCCTCTTAGGTGTACAGATCACGCAAGCCCCACCTCGGGAGGTCTCATGCCCATACCCATGCAGGGTTAACTGCTGTGAATACTCACGAGGTCCTTCGCATCGTTGATCGTTCAGGGTTCAGGGTTTAGGTGTACAGATCACGCACCTCGGGAGGTCTCATGCCTGGGTGGCCCCCAATCTCCACCACCACGTCATCGGTGCCCGGCACACGCATGCCTGCACTGGGGCCCCGCAGGGGTCTCGCAGATCCGAAGTCCAGCAGCGCCCAGTCCGCACGTGGCAGCGTGACCTCCGTGATGGACCCTTCATCTACCTAAGTTTGCAGGGGTCAGAACTTTGAGTTATAATCGGGGCTTTGTGCTTGGGTTTGGGGTTAAGGGATTTGCTTGCGCAGCTCAGCTCTGCTCTTGCACCCCACTGTATGCTGCTGTGGAGACGGAGGGTAGGGATGCAACGCGACATGAGGAGTGCCAAGCTTCCTTCAGCTCTTCATGCGTGCAACCGTGTGCATGCTGATGACATGCTGTTGAGGTGCCCCATGTGCATGCATGCTGCCCACGCTTGTCTCATCCAGTGGAGGCCACACTCATGTCACACCTTGTGCAACTCAGGCGGTACACACGGCAGCAATACAAGCCGCCCATACATGTCACACCTTGTGCAGCTCAGGCGGTACACGTGGCAGCAGTACAAGCCGGCGGAGCGTGTTGAGGGCCGCATTGCGCTTCAGCTCCCAGTCCGATATTTGCAGACAGCTCTCAAAGGGCGCACGCAGCACGAAGTGCTCAGGGTGCAGTGCACCGTGCATGAGCCCTCGCTCCCTGCGGGCAGGCACAGCACATGTTGGGCTCTGTTCTTAAGCTTTCTGGGGGTTCTTTTCCCGTTCTTGCACGGTTCATACGTCAGGCCGGCTCCCTGGTCGTTCCTAACACCCTAAACCCTACACCCTGAACCTTCAGCCCTAAACCCCAGAAGCCCATGGCGCCTTGATGCTGCCTGGGTAAAGCAACGTCACATACACACACACACGGACAAAAAGGTGCCCAGGCCGCCACTCACGTGTGCAGGTAGTGCAGTGCGGCCATGAGCCGCCGAGCCGCACGCCGCACCACTGGCAGTGGCAGGCCCATGGGCACCCCATCCCTCCCACTGCCTCCGATCAGCGAGCCCCCATACTCTGAAAGTACTGTGGTGAGGGAGTCTCCCAGCTGCTCCAGCACCAGGCAGCTGTGTCGGCCGCCCTGGGGCCCGGCCTGGTCCCAGGCATCCAGGAGGCGGACGATGGGTGGGGGGATGGGAGACAGCTGCGAAGCCGCAGGGGCTGTGCCGCTGCTACTGCCGCTACTGCCGGTGCTACTGCCGCTGCTGCTGCTGCCGCTACTGCCGCTGCTGCCGCTGCTGGGAGTTGTGGTGTGGCTGTGAGCCGCGCTGCCATGGAGCCAGGCTGGGTGGGTGGCTGGGTCTGGCTGCGCAGCCGCCGTCATGGCACGCTCATGCAGACCCACCGCGTAGCCATGCATGTCTGGGTCCTTGGTGACCTGAGGCAACAGCGCAACACCCCAACCATCGATGAAACAGTCTTGTGTCAGCTGGGGCGGCAAACGGACAGGTACGGCAGTCATGTAGGTATGGAATAGGCAGCGTCTGTGACTGACTGGGTCAGCTTCCAATGCAGGTGTGCTGCCAGCGGGTGCACAACAGCGCGTGAAAGTGCGGACGCTGCGCTTCCTTTTGGAAAGTGTGCACAAAGCTGCATGTTGAACCATGCCTTCCAGCTGCCACCCCTCCCGTGCGCTGGGTACCACTTTGGATCCGCCCGCCGCAAGCAACTACCGCCCAGCAGTACAGCCGCAGGCAGGTGCAGTACAGACACAGGCAGAAGGCGTACAGACGCATCAAGATCAGTACAGGCAGTACAGGCAGTACCAAAACGGTAAGGTGCACAACTGGGCACTGGCACTTGCACTTGAACCCACCTTGATCACCACGCGCTCCCCTGCACCTGCTGCCTTGCTGCTACTGCCGCCGCTACTGCCGCTACTGCCGCTACTGCCGCTACTGCCGCCGCTACTGCCGCTACTGCCGCCGTCCGCGCGCTCAGCCAGCCACAGCCAGGAGTACCGCAGGTCTGCCACGCGCGCTTTCAGTTTGTACCGCCCGCCGTGTACCAGCTGGCCTGGCTTGAAGGGGTCCACTGGCTCTGAGGGCAGCATGCCCTTGGGCCCGGTGCTGCTGATGGTTGCCTTGAAGGGTGCGGAGCTCTTCCCTGAGCCTTCAAATTGAGGGGGCTGCTCCTGTGGGGATGGTGCTGCGCTACTGCTGCTGCTGCTGCTGCTGCTGCTGCTGTTACTTTGTAATACTTTGTTGGGGGGTGCCTGCGGGGCAGTGCTGACTGATGCGAATGCTGGGGACCAGCTTCTGGAAGCTCCTCTTGCTGCACCGTTCGCACTGCCGCCGCTTTTGATGGCGCATGGCAGGGCATGCACGCTGCCCGGTCGCGGCATGTGCCCATGCACTGCACCACCATGCGCGTGTGCACCACCTGCTGCATGATGAGCTGCGCTTTGCAAGCCATGCAGCAGCGTCAGGGTCCTGCCATTAAAGCTGCTGGGTGCTCCATCCCCACGCTCCCAAGACGGCAGCTGGAAAGACCAGGCAGCCGACCAAGGCTGGTGATGGTGGAACGAGCTGCCCGACATTCCTAGGCCTGGCTGAAGCGCATGGCAATGGCGATGAGCGGAAAAAAGTACGCCGAGTCAACAAGTGTGGGCTCATTGGCCGGCAGTGAATGGATCCTGTGGGGTTCTGCCTGGATCTCGGGCTACGCTGGTATCTGGCTCACGTAGGGATCACGCCGGTGCTGCTTGAAAGAGCACGGTGAACCAGGATGCAGGCGCAGGTCCAGACTCGCACCTGCTCGCAACAAGCAAGCTGCATACTGGTTACACCAGCTCGATGCAGACGAAGCGTGAAGGCGCGTTTTTCTGCATCAAGATTTCACCGGACTCAGCAACCTGTCCCAATCCATTATATGATTATAACCGGGGCAAGTCACAGCTAGTAAGTTCACTGCAGATTGTTTGTTCCATCTGTACAGGTCAGCGCGACCACCCAGGGGCCAGGGCTTCTACAGCGCCTGGGACGTGTGCTGAAAGACAAAGCAGCGGGCGACTTTGACCGGTTCTTCAAGGGGACGTCAAAGACGCGCGAGCGTTTGGGGGTGGGTAGTACATGCCCTGCGCATGTGCATCATGCATCATGCAAGCAGTGGGGGCCCTTCCACAGCGACGTTGCACCACCAAGGCCACATGCATGAAGCATGGCTGGCCACACTGTCATAGGAGGTGGAGCCGTGCACTTGTTGTGTTGTGTGCTCCGCAACGCACGCAATTCAACAGCAGGCACGGCGTATGGTGTGCTGCATGGTGGCATACCAGGCTCTCAGACCCCGCTCATGCTCATGCACACATGCTCACTGCTAGTTACTGCCTGCAAAATACTGCATGGGCAAGTATGGGCAAACAACCCCATCACCACCTCACAACCTCATCTCAACCTAACTCTCCACCACACTCATCGGACACCACACGTCAACACACAATCGCATCTGAACAAAGCGGGAGAAGGGCGCAAAAACGTCAACAACTATCACTTACCACTGCCACACCTGCATGGTTGTCAGTTGGTGGAGGAGCTGCTCAACATCTGGAGCTTGGATGACTATGAGCAGACCCTGGAGGAGCTGGAGGAGGTGTTGATTGTGAGTGCATCCACCACTCAAGCTCATGGGAGCGGTCACATCGGGGCGTTGTCGTTTTTTAACTTATGAGCAACCTTCATATCTGTGGCTCGGGGCTTGCGCTTGAGGTTCGGGGTGTCCTAGGAAGGGTCACAGTGGTGCATTGTTTGGGGACACGCTTGCGGGCCCTCTACTCAAATGGCCTGGACGCCCAACCCTAACCCCTATGCCTTAACCCCAAACCCCAAGCTCCAACCCTGGTACCCCAAGCTCTATCGTGTCGGAAACACCGGAAACATCGCCCCCAAACACCGAACCCCTCGACTCTAAGCCCCAAACCCTAAGACCCTAAGCCCTAAGACCCTAAGCCCTGTGTGTCGTGTGCCCCCAGGCAGCGGATTTTGGGCCCAAGACAGCGCTCAAGGTTGTGGACCGCATCAGGGAAGGCATCAAGGGTGGCCGTGTGAAGACCGCCGATGACACGCGCGCCGCGCTCAAGGTGTGATGTGGGACATGTGAGATAGTGTGATGTGTGTGCTGTGTGTGATGCGGGTGCTGTGTGTGATGTGTGTTGGTGTAACATGACATGGCAGCGGCGTGTCACGGCTTCCAGCTGCTGCTGGAGCCTGACTAAGCACCCACCTCGAAACTATCGTCGAGCTGGCCATACATGTAGCCACCCTACGCTGCGGCCCCCACATGACATGTTATCACCCTATCAGCTCTCTGACTCGGTTCTGTCATCTAGGTGCGCACTCAACCCCGACTCTTTGTGCACGCCTGGGCCCCCAGGACGCGATTGTTGAGGTGCTGACGCGCAACATGGGAGGGGGCGTGGCCAACAAGAGCGCAGAGCTGGTGCTCTCTGGCACCAAGCCAGCCGTGGTGCTGGTGGTGGGCGTGAACGGCGCTGGCAAGGTGTGTCCTGCGGTACTATACTGCTGTACTGTACTGTACTGTACGTACTGTATTGATGTGAGTTGATATGTACCGTGCTGCACTGCACTGCACAGAGCCGATTGCATGTACTTTGCTGCAGCATCACGCGCACCGCCTCTAACTGCCAGTCAGGCTTGCTGCTTAGAACTGCATAGTACTGCATGTTGTACTGATGCTCCTTCATACTGAACTGTACCGCTGCTCCGTACTGCCCCGGCAGACCACAACGATCGGGAAGCTGGCCCACAAGCTGTCAGGGGAAGGGGCCAAGGTGTTCCTGGTGCCTGGAGACACCTTCCGAGCAGGTGCGTCCTGGGTGTGACTGTGGTGTGACTGTGGTTTGACTTGTGTTTGACCTTGGTGTGTCTTGTGTTTGACCTTGGTACGACCGAGGTGTGACTGTGGTGTGACTGCGACTGCCTTTGGTAGCGATTGTGGTGTGACTGCAGTGTGACCATGGTTTAGCTGTGCTTTGGCCCACGCCCAGAGGTGGCATGAGCCCGGCTTGTTTTTTGTTCTGACACTGTGTGATCATGGAGGCTCCTGTTCACCCACATCCTCATTGATGCTTGCATCCACGCGTGGCAAGCAGCTGAAGGTTGTGATCCGCTCCTGTGATGTTGTTCACGAGTACACCACCCCGTCTTTCACTGTATCGCCAACGCTTTTGTCAGCGCTTTTTGTCTCAGCGTCGTAATGTTCTCGAGAAATCATCATCATGCGTTACCATTCATGAGGTTATCATGATCATTCGTTATTTCCAATCTTCTCATGATGGTGCACCACCCCCTAAACCCTAAACCCTAAACCCAAAACCCTAAACCCCCTGTTCCTGTGCGCAGCGGCCGCGGAGCAGCTGGGGGAGTGGGCCCGGCGCTCAGGTGCTGTGATGGGCCCCTTCCGAGAGGGTGCGCGGCCCCAGGAAGTCATTGGGCAGGTGCGACGGCTGGCACTCTGGTGACACGCATGAGTTCAGTGTACAACAGTACACATGAACTCTGGTTCCTCTGATGTGTAGTGTGAGCAGGGGTGGGAGGCCCTTTGTCAGGGATTCTTGCACGCCTGCTCCAGTGAACACGCCATCACATGGAACTGGCATTTACATACCGTGATCGAGTACCGTGATTCATATACCTGCATAATGTGCTTGTGCTGGCTGCAGTGCTGTGAAGAGGCCAAGAAGCGCGGGGACATTGATGTGGTGATCTGTGACACAGCGGGGCGGCTTCACACCGCGTACGCGCTCATGGAGGAGCTGGAGGTACGGTCGGTTGAGTCGGTTGGTTGGTTTGGCAGTCGGTTGGGCGGTTGGTTTGGCAGTCGGTTGGGCGGTTGGTGGGCACATGCTGACGTGCATCGTGGTTGGTCCACACCACTCATGCATTCGTTTTCACCATATCTCCATTCCATTTTCATTTTCATTTCCATTTCATTCATGCACTGTGGTTTTGGAACAGGGTAACTGATGGAAAGTGATGGGAGGTGATGGTAACTGACATCCTGGGTAGAACAGGGGGACTATGGGAACTGATGGGAGGTGGTGTCCTGGGTGGTCTTCTATCTCCTGCAGGCATGCAAGGCAGCCATCTCCAAGGCACTGGGCACCAACCAGCCGGATGAGACCCTGCTGGTGCTGGATGGAACCACAGGTAGGGCTGTGGTGGAGCGTACTCCTTTGTTTTTCAGACCTAATAACAATAATAATAACACGGCACTTTTCTGACCTAAACATGCTGCAACACCGGCTTTTCTTTCCCTGAAGAAACCAGGGTGGGCCCATTGGGGTGCAGGTGCGCAGGGGACTGTTGTCTCACTGCACCACAGCGCCTTGATTCTCCTTCCTTTCTCCTCCAGCCCTGAACATTGGGTGTTCAAGCGATCCCTGGTTGTTTCTTCTTCCTCCTACCCCTGAGCATGCCGCGGCAACACCTGGCTGCTCCAGCTGCCTGCTTCTTCGTCTTTTCCAGCCAAGAACCTGATACCACACCGTCTGGTTTCTCGTTCCTGTCCCAGGCGTGAACGAATATCCCAGTCCTGTCCATGCTGGAACACAGTCCGGTACCTTTCTCTCGTCCCAGGCCTGAAAATGCCAGGCTTGAGCATCAACTTAGGGTTCCAGGTGTAGGGTTCGGGGTTTGGGGTTTAGGGTTTAGGGTTGACTAAGGTAGTGCCATGGCCTGACAAAGGTAGTACCTTCCCTGCCGCCCGCACAGGCCTCAACATGCTGAACCAGGCGCGCGAGTTCAATGACAGTGTGAAGCTCACAGGCCTCATCCTCACAAAGCTGGACGGCAGCGCGCGCGGTGGTGCAGTGGTGTGTGTGCCTGCGCGCCAGCTGGTCTGACTGACTGACTGACTGGCTGTCTGACTGGCCACCCGTTGCCTGTTTGCCTGCCTGCGTCTCTTTGTGTCAGGCTGTTGGTGCGTACATACGCACAGTGCATGTATTGCATGCACTGCACGTACTGCATACTGTACTATGCGTACTATGCAAACCACCTGTACTGCATGTACTGCATGTATCGCATGTACTTGCACATCATGTGTATCATATGTACTGCCGGTATTGCCTGTTCTGCGCAGGTGTCAGTGGTGGACCAGCTAGGCCTGCCCGTCAAGTTTGTGGGCGTGGGCGAGACCCCTGCCGACCTGCAGCCCTTCAACGCAGAGGCGTTCGCTGAGGCACTGTTCCCTAAGGAGGCGCCCAAGAAGGCGTGAGAGAGGTGTGGTCATTGATCACACGTTACCCACCTGCGATGGGTGTTTGAATGATGGTTGTTGGCGTTCAGACAGTCACTGTAGGTGTTGGGCAGGCAGCTGCGCGGTGTGTATTTTCCAGGGCCTGGGTGGGCGGGAAAGTGTGCGTGGGCAAAGCTGGGGGCTGAGACACAGGACTAAGTGCATGGGAAGTGTACATGGGGGTCAGCATGGGGCATGTTTGAGAGACAGTGTGGGGTCGGGGG
The DNA here is from genome assembly GCA_004335575.1 of Haematococcus sp. NG2. Classification (NCBI taxonomy): domain Eukaryota; kingdom Viridiplantae; phylum Chlorophyta; class Chlorophyceae; order Chlamydomonadales; family Haematococcaceae; genus Haematococcus; species Haematococcus sp. NG2. The sequence continues at coordinate 57,370 of QAXD01000174.1, forward strand.
TTGTTTTGAGTGGGGGCCGCTTCAGGGTTGAGGGGTTCAGGGTTGTCATGCAAATGGAGCTTCCATGGCCATGCCACCTTTGTGGTGTTTGTGTGTGCTTGTGTCAATCCATGTGTGCTGTTGTGCCTTAAACACAGCCACCGTGCACGGGCTGGAGTGGGCCATGCACTTCTTGGGGACGGTGCATGCCTTTCAGAGATCTGCAGATGAAGTATGGAACGTGTGGTGAGTGAGGGAACTGCTGAGGGCACTGCTCAAGAGTAGAAGGTGAGACAGAGAGCCGGAGGCTCAATGCCATGTAATACTCAATTCAAGTAGAAAACCTGGCCAACAGGGGAGTGGGGGAACCTGTTGCGTTGGCTGCGGCATTCAGCTGGTGCATCACATGTCGCGGTGTCTGGTATGAACAGATGCACCTGTCTGGTGTGAACATTGTGCGGAGTGTCAATGGAACGTATGTAACACGCATGGACAAAGATGCTGCTCGCAGCTGCAACATCTACAGGCAGCCGGCCCCGTCTGTTCCCCGCCAGCCTCAGCTGCAGCCAATCAGGTGGCCTGGTTTGTTTCATGCTGAAATGCTGAGCCGCAGCTGCCCACCTATCCCCAGACATAACTTGCCAGTTGGAGGGGGTAAGGCATGAGCATGCTGACAGCCTCACACCGCACAGTAACTGGGAGGCAGGGGATTGTAAAATATGAGCAGGTGCCCTTGGGCCAATCTTAAGTGTTGCAGTGCCTTTCAATGCCACAGCTCCCATGCCCCCCGTGTCCATTCTCGCTCAGGCTGTCCTGCTCAGAGCTCAGCATACATGCATGCGCTTCATCAGCTGGCGGCTGGTACACAGCCAAGTCTGCACAAGCGTCACCTGCCGTGTGCTTCGCGTTGCATTGCATGCCGAGACTCAGTTAACAGATGGCATCTTGCACATCGTCAGCAGTACATATCATCTGGTGTGATCCTTCAGCAAGCATTAGTACAGCATCGACATTCAAACACCTTCAACAGCTGCACCAGCTAGCTACTGAACACCCAAGAGCAGGGTGAGGTGTCAAAGCTGGCCCACACCTCACCACTCCACCTCACAACCTGCTGGTGTACTACACTGCTGCTGGAGCCTCAGCTGCCTGGTGTTGCACGAGCTGCACTGCAGAAGCTGCCAACTGTCACCAAGTCGTGTTAACCACCATCTCCAGCTGCACGTTCAATGGGTAAGCGGATGTCGCACGCTGCACACGTCCCACCTGCTCTTCCCAGCGCTGGACTTCATCTTCCTTGAACGATGGGATTGCCAGTGTGAGGTGCAGTGGCCGCGGGTGGGCCGCACACAGCACTGTCAGCTCTGCAGCTGCATCATCACACAGCGGAGCCACACCATAGAGGTGAAGACGCTCCAGTTCCGGCAGGCATCGTGACAGGGCCTGTAGGAAGCCTGGGGCACATGTGAAGCCGGCTTTACTAACAAACAG
>QAXD01000174.1:68089-101163 GCA_004335575.1 Haematococcus sp. NG2
GACATGCATCTGAACTGCTTCCTTGGCAATCGTGCCATCTTCTGTTCAACGCGCGATACTCAGCTTGTTGTTTCTATTCTACAATTGTGCTTGCCGCAGGTGGATGAGGCAAAGCATGACAGATCTGTCACGGCTTGTGTTATAAGATCATACCATACGACAAGAGTGAGGTCATCCAGATGATGTGCAAGCTGCTTTACCTCGAGCCACAACTGGAGGGAGGTGGCCAGTGAAAAAAAGAGTGAGAGGCGTGTGCTGCTGTTCCTTGCGTGTCGTCTTGCGAGGGGCAAGGGGTTAGTGTGTTTGCTTGCAGGAGTTGGCTGGGGCCCATTGTCCCTGGCTGCTGCTGCTGCTGCTGGGTCCACTGCGCCCCTGACATGCCGCCGCTTTGTCCTGGGGCCCCACAGCTGCATGCAGGCCAGTGCTGTGGCTGGATCTGCGACGGCTTTTGCGTGAGAGTATTGAGTTAGTCACAGGGCAGCTGCCTTGGTAAGCAGGGTGTGATGCTGCCTCGCAGGGGCTGGTGATGGTCGCCTGCATGGGTGCTTGCAAGTGCGTGGCCATTCTCAGACGTGGCCATCCTCATGTGCCCAATGCACCATGTGGCTCAAAACATGGGCTTGTTGTAACTTGGGCACCATTCCCTCCAATGTAACGACTTTCATTCATTCCAAGCACGTAGCACGTTCTTGAGTCCCCTTCAAGCAGTTCCCGTCTCTAATGCACCACTCACATGCAGCTGGACAAGTGCCAAACCGTATGAACAACAACCAGTTACGGTACCTAGTGAAGGATGTCTGCAACTCTGCATGTGTCGCACACAGTTGAATACAGCAGCATGCGTGCGAGTGCAAACTAGAAGTGCCACTGCATGTACCCAACGGGGTCAGCACTACTCCTTTGTCACACCTGAACATACCAACAATACGGTGGTGCTTGAAACTCTGATCATGCAACCCCATTGAGAGGAGGCATGTGCAGTTGCTGAAAATGGTCATGTTTGGTCAGGTTGCTTTTTTGGATAGCAATCTGCACGCACTGAAACTAATGAAATTTAAAGGTTTCACATCACCAGGTTCACGTCACCTCCAAGGTTATCAATCACCTGAAGGAATATTGCACATCCATAATGCAAGATGGCCATCAGCAATACATATCACCTAGTGTGATCCCCAAGCGAGCACTTAGTACACGTCTACCCATCAGGCACGTTCAGCAGCTGCAAGAGCTAGCTATTGAACAATTGGAAGCGGGGTGTGGTGTCAAAGCTGGCCCACACCCCAACACTGCACCTCACAGTCTCCTGGTGTATAGTATACTTGTATTGCTGCTGGCAGGAGCCTCAGCTGCCTGGTGTTGCAAGAGGTGCACGGCAAAAGCTGCCAACTGTCACCAAACCCTGGTAACCACCATCTCCAGCTGCACGTTCAATGGGTAAGTGGGCGCCGCACGTCGCACACGTCCCACCTGCTCTTCCCAGCGCTGGACTTCATCTTCCTTGAACGATGGGATTTCCAGTATGATACGCAGTGGCCGCGGGTGGGCCGCACACAGCACTGCCAGCTCTGCAGCTGCATCATCACACAGCGGAGCCACACCATAGAGGTGAAGACGTTTCAGTTCCGGCAGGCATCGTGACAGTGCCTTAAGGAAGCCTGGGGCACATGTGAAGCCGGCTCCACTAATACACAGCTCAAGGTCCTTAAGCTGTGGGAAGGTGTGATGCACCGCCTCTACAAATGCTTGGCCCAGGGCCATACCGTCATTAGTACGATCGCAATTCATAAACAGCTTGTCCTGGGGTGTGAGCCTCATCAACGGCTGCAGCGCGCGCACTGCCGCACACATGGCCTCCTCTGAGCATTCACTGCCCAAGAACTCCAATGCGCTGGTGCAGCCGTTCAGATGCACTGACTGTGCTTTGTTCAACGCGGCCACCGCAGCCTGAACAGCTTGCTCTGAAGCAGCTGCATCTGCCTGCAGATGCACACCCAACATGCCGGCGACTGTGACTGTCTTGATGTCTGCTAGCGGCAGCCACTGCAGGGTTTGAAGGTCTAGGGTTCCCGTGATGCTGAGCGACTGCCACGGAGTCCAAGTGACGCTGCGTGGTGGGGTGTGCGTGATGTCATAAACTTTCCGCACAGAGACATGCTTCAGGTGTGGCATTGATGCCCGCAGCAGCGTGTCCAAGAGCGTCTGGTCAAGCTTGCGTGCCTCCAAGCTCACCAGCTGGCTGCAGGCAGGGAGAGCCTCAACAAGTGCATCAGGCCACGAGTAGTACCAAAAACCAAGGTGGGTGAGCTGCCTGCCCAGCCCCTGCAGCAGGACTGCACCCAGGGGACATTCTTGAACCTCCAGGTGCCTGACAGCTGGGAGCCACTGAGGCAGTGCTGCTGCAAGCTGTGCGGCTGTAGCTGGGTCATTAGCTGCAGGCATCGAGATGTTCTGCATGGACAGCTTGGTTAGCTGCCTGCAGGCTGACAGGCCCTGCAGCAGGGATGCATCGATCGTGCCATGCGACAGCATCATCAGCTGCCTCAGCTTCAGACCGGACAGGTCCTTAAAGGCACTGCCTAGCAGGGGCCCCCAGCTGATGTCCGGTTCGTCATTGTCATTGATTACCTGTGCCCAACATGGCAGATGTGGCAGGTTGTGCTGTGACTCAAGAGGAAGGCATGTGCTGCTGTTCAGTCCGTGCAGTGTGCAGATCATGCTGTACACCATGCCCATGATGCATGAGCACGCACGCACATTGATCTCGAGTTGGGTGACACAGTTACGTCCTCCAGTAGATGTCGCGATGCGTGACAGGATCGCCTTTGCGTTCTCCACATCGAATGTTGCGAACTTCAGTGTAAGATGTAAAGGCAGGCTGCGATGCTCAAGCAGCCTTTGTAGTTCTTCTTCACATTCACGCTGGTAATCCGACATCACCAAGGCGAGCTTGTGGCTGTTCTCTAGAACCAGATCTCGGCAGGATTTACTGGTTTGCATCAACCGTGTTTTCGATCCGTGGGACAAGTTGTCAAGAAAGCCTTGCAACGCCAACGGTGGTAAATCAAGCAACAAATTGGAGCGGTCCATGACGACTGTTTGAAGTTGAAGCGAACTTAACTTTAAAACATCAAAACCACCTGTCGACTCAACTAGACCTGCAAGTGTTTCGATATGCCCTGCCTAAACCCTCTTTTCTTCATTCATACCAGACAGTGCATACAGCTTGTGTGCAGGACTGCACGCTGGCCTCAGGGCATGCGCACCAGCCGCACTGCAGCAGCGACAGCGCTCTGGTTTGTCTGCGCCAGCTGCTCCTCCACCCTTCCGTACGAAACCTTGAAGGGCCAGGCTTCAGGCTCAGGCCATCGCGGCCATGCGTTCAGCTTACCTGAACAAGACTAGTGAGTGAGTTGACCTGACACAGTAGCTGATCTGAGAGTGCCTCCAAACAGGCACTAGACTGTGATCTGCTGTCGATGTGCCACCTAGAAGCCCTTGACTGGAAGTTTATACCCCTACCTTGCTTGATCAACATGCAAAAATAGAAATAACCCATTGTTACACTTGTGCACTTCACCGAAAGTTTATATCCCTATGGCTCACGGTGTAACAACAACAAATCACCTAAACAGCAAGCCCTTGCGAGCCCGGCTGGGCGTGACCCCGGCCGCCCCCACACCACTCACATCCCCTGCCTCCCCACTGTGTGCCATGCCCCCCGCCCCGGCCGCTGCAGGCCTCACTGTGCCACCATCCCCACCGCTGCTGCCCCAGCCGCCACCCAACCAAGCAACCCCACCCCCGCCACCCAATCCGGCACTACCAGCACCAGCACCAGCACCAGCACCAGCACCAGCACCAGCACCAGCACCAGCACCAGCACCAGCACCAGCACCAGCTGCTTCCTGGGGTTGTTGGGCCATAAGCAGCGCTGCCAGGCCTGACGGGGAGGTCAGTCCTCCTACTCCTGCCAGACGAGCACCCGGCTGGTCGCTGGTGGGGGCTGCAGTAGGCGCACGAGCAGCAGCGGCTGTGATGGCAGCACCGGTGTGCAGGTGTGCGAGGCCGGCGTGAGGGCGTGTGGGGGAGGCGGCTGCTAGTTGGGGTGGCAGCCACCCAGATGCAGCAGGGGGTCTAAGAGGAGGGGAGCGCTGACCGACTGGTGGATTTAAGCATAGAGGGTGAGTGGGAGCAGGTGCACTTGTGGCTGCCACCACAGCTGGGGGTTCACTGATGCCGCCAAGGAAGGCTGAGGTGCCATAGGTTGTGGAAAGAGAGGATCCACGAGAGGTTCCTGTGGGTGGGTTGCCTCCCGCTCCCCCGGCCCCTGGGCCCGCGGCAGGCGCTGCGACCCCCGTGCACTGCCGCACAAATGCCTGGAGCGTGTTAGGGGAGGGCAGGCTGGTGGAGGGTGCGAGGGAGAGGGCCCGCTTGGCACCCAAACCAGCACCAGCATTGATGCCAGCCCCAGCCCCAGCCCCAGCATTGGTACCACCACCAATCCCGCCGCCACCACCACCACCACCACCACCACCACCACCACCAGTCCCAGCACAAGCACCCAACCCAGCACCTGCTACTGTTCCTCCCCCGCCTGTTGCACCGCTGTCTTGCTCCATATCTTGCTCCATGGAGCTTGCACGGGGCACGTACACCATGTCTCTGGCTGTCCATGCAGCCATGCCTGTGGCCCCTTCAATCCCCTCCATCGCCTCGGGCCCTTCACCTCCTGCCTGGGAGCTGTCCGCTCGGCTTCCCAGGGGTGCGACCATTGGGCCGCTACCCTCTGGCTGCGGAACAACAGCACTGCCTGATGAAGCAACACGCATGGCACCCCCACTGCTGCTGCCTGCCCCCATCGACGATGGCGGCAGCTGTTGCTGCTGCTGCTGCTGCTGGTGTTGCTGCTGCTGCAGCTGGTGTTGTTGCTGCTGCTGCTGCTGCTGCTGCTGCATGCTTCCTGGCCCTCCAAGCCCTGGCCTCAGGCCACCTCCCAGGGGTAGCTGCTGCCCCAGCTGCAGGGGGTGTGATGCAGTGAGGTGGGACGAGGGGGAGCGAGGTGGCAGGCCACGGGGAATGCCTGCAAGGGAAGGTACAAGAATGATAACAGCTGACCGACACACCAAGGGAAGGTATGGGCAGGCAAAAAGAGTAAGAGTAAGAGGCCGACTGGGTGACGAAGGGTGTTGAGGGCGCGCGATGTGCTGCTCATGTTGTGAACGCGTGCTGAGGTTCAAGCACGGTTGAGGGTCTAGGGTCTAGGGTTTAGGGTTTAGAGTGTAAGGGTTTAGGTCCCCTAGGCCTAGGTTGTGAAGGCACCTGGCCTCAGGGCACTGACATATCATGGGGTCTTCAGTTCCTGAAACCATGCAACTGCAAGCTGCACACAGGCTGTTGCATCTGCTAGGCACAGCACAACACCCCAGCATTCCACCTTCCAGACCGACTACCCAAACACTGCACAGTGCACGCCGTACTGCACACCCCAATGACTGCACACGGTGCTCATTGTACAGCCTCACACAACCACAAGAGAACGGTGAGCTCACACATACCTGGGGAGTGAGGTGTAGTGCCCTGCAGTACACCTGCCGCCCCAGCAACTGCAGCAAACGCTGAGGGGCCAGCCACGGGCAGCTTGGCCTGGCTTGTGACACCGTTACTTGCCACAGGCGGCAGCTGGGAAGCAGCTGCTGCCCGGGCGCCGACAGGTTGGCTGCCTGTCACCGCAGCACCACTAGTACTCCCTCCTGCCGCTGCAGCTGCGGGCACAGCTGTGGGCACTATGCCTCGTGTGCGATGGCCTGTGGGGCTGGCTGCAGGGCTGCGCTGGGCTGGGCCACGCATGGCGCTGCTGGGGGTGTGGGCACCTGCGGCCTTGGTAGGGGTGCTGGCTTGGGGCTTGCTGGGAGTGCCAGTGGCTGCCTTGAGGGCGTCCTCCTCAGCCTGCGGTGTTGGTTGCAGCAGGGCATAACAGCGTTGTTGTATCATCATGATTGCACTGCTTGTGGTGCACATGCAGGACCTGAATTGGGGGCGCATGGGCTGGCTCTGCCTGCATCCTAAGAGCAGGACTGCGGCCTGAGTAAGTAAATCATTGCCATGGCAATCTTCACCAGTGCAAAGCTGCGCACCCCATGAAGGCTTACGTGACATGCATGCACAGTTTGCACGCATGCTGCAAGGAGTGGACAGGGCACGATGGATGGGAAGCATGGGGCTGCAAGTGATTGTGAAGCAGCTATACCGTTGCATGGCACATGGCACATGGCACCATGGAACACATGCAGTGTGGCATGCCCCCACCATGCCCACACAGCGCAAGACTCTGAGCCGGACGACACTCGAGGCGCACCAGAAGCGGCTCGTAGTAGCTCTGCCATAGCTCGGCAGTCCTGTCTCCGAAAGGAACACGTTGCCCCGGCCCCCCCTCTGACGGAGTCGCACGGCTGGGCGTGGACCCGCTACGATGCAGATGGCTCGCTACTGGCGCGCCGTCGTCAAACCAATCATCTTGGACCATGGCGTCCACACCTGCTGCTGCAGCTGCGACCTCCATGGCTCTGGGAAAGTTTTCAGGTCGTCACAGATTGATAAGCAACATGAAATTGCAAATCAGGTGTCAGGGGTGTACACCACTTCATATCCCACACCTGCTCACACAACCACCATGCTCACACCGCCATTTCGTCATTCGGATCGCCCCTTGTCCACTAAGTAGTTATGTAACCTGACGCTAGAGTCGATCAGCACCTGACAGAGCCGTTCCTATCCATGGCATGACGGCATGGGCATCAAACATGGAGGCATGTGCATGGTGCAAGGACATTGGACCAGGCTGTACAACAAGGGGATGTGCAATTCGTTACAGCGCAGCATCACTGTTGATCACTCTTGCGATCATGCACACCACATCGCGCCCCTCAAGCGCTGTGCTGCCTCATGCTGAACACATGGGCGCCCCACCTGCTGTGTCAAACAACTATCTTGTGCTATGGCATGCTACTCCTGCTGCCGTGGTTCTGTGAATGCTGTTGCATGGGAATGACCCCCGCACCCGTGTCAGACTCTCTCCACACGCTGCCTCTCTGCCTCACTCTCCCTCTCACCCTCAACACTAAAACGCAAAAGTACCCTTGAAGCCAGCACTGCCCACTTTACTGGCCAGCCACAGTTGCTGAACTCGCCCAATCAGCCGCCACTGAGTGGGCCGGGCAGCCGTTGATGAAACCAGCAGCATGTGCATCTGCCCCTCCCCAAGGCCCCCATAGTTCCCCATCGTTTCCTCTAGTCATCTCAAGGATGAACACACCCTGTGCTTATACCTCCCCCCCGGAACCAGTCAGTTGCGCGCCAGCCTGTCAGTGTGCACGCCAGCCTGTCAGTGTGCGCGCCCACCGCGCGCCCCACAGTCTGCCACTGCGCGTGCCGGCCTGTCAGTCTGTCAGTCTGCATGCCGGCATGTCAATCTGTCAGCGTGCGAGCTGGCCTGCCAGCCGGTCAGTGTGCGTGCCAGCCTGCCAGTCTGTCAGTATGCGTGCTGGCCTGTCAGTCTGTCAGTGCGCGCCAGCCAGCAGCGGCTTGGCAGGTGACTTGGGGAAGTCGCGTGACCGCAGGTACCCATCCAGCTTCTTGCCAGCTGCCAGGATGAAGCCCAGGAACAGGGGGGAGGGGCGGCCGGGCCTGTGGGCAGGTTGGCAGGGATTTGGCGGGGTTAAGGGGTTGGGGGCGTGGGTTGGGGGTTATAGCGTTGTAGGGTTCAGGGTGTGAGGCTCAGGGCCGGAGCAATAGTTCAGGGTGTAACGCGGTGGAGTTGGGAGCTGAGGGCGTGTCTGTTTAAGAGGTGTACGGGCTCAGGGCTCAGGGTATGGGGGTTAGGGTTTAGGGGTTGGGGTTCAGGGTCCAGGGCCAAGTGGGAGACGTGCCAGTGGGCACCATGTAAGAGGCCGTGGGCAGAGATGACACAGAGATGATGCAGCTGCCAATGCCAGGCAGCCAGTCAGTCTTGCACTTGCCGAGGGAGCAGCGACTGCACTCGACAACCCAACACGCATGGCACAAAATGAAAACAACACGCGCACCGGGACTTGAACTCCGGGTGGAACTGCGCGGCGACGTAGAACGGGTGGTCCGCTGGGTTGTTGCCCAGCTCTAGGATCTCCATCCGCTCGCCCGTCTCATCCCGCCCCACAAACATGCACCCTGCCTCTTCCAGCTTGGGCACCAGGTCCGGATTCACCTCATACCTGTGTGCGTTTAGGGTTCAGGGTTTGCGGCTTAGGGCTTGCGTGTTTGCGGTGTAGGACACATGCGGTATGAACATAATATGACCACACTCGCCCATACTATGACCACACTCGCCCCACCACTCTGCACCGCGCACTGCACTGTGTGTTGCACACCGTGCCGCTCCCCCCTCAACCTAAACAGTGAGCCTGGCATACATGCATCCAAACCTCTCAACCCTCAACTTCAATTATAAGCCACGACTGTGCCGATGGCGCTCGTCCCGGTGCACCTGCCACTGGTCAATACTGCTGTGATACTCCGTACTGCCCACTGCATACTGCCCTGTGCGTACCGCCCACTATGTACCGTTTAATGCATACCGCCATGCGTACTGCCCACAGCGAACCGCCACTTGTTCTGCCCCCCTCGACTGCCCCCGACGGCCCCTCGACTGCCCCCTCGACTGTCCCCCCAAGAAAAGAAAACGCCACATGTACACGCACACACACCACAAAGAAACGGTCACATTGTGAGACACACAAACCCACACCTGTGCCGGTGGCGCTCGTCCACGTACATCTCCCGCTGGTACAGCTTGGCTGACATACAGCTCACGGTCTGCAGCACGGTCTTGCGCGCACCCAGCCGCATGGTGCCGCCCTGGGGGTGGTGAGGGAGAGGGAGCAGTGGGGGAAAAGCAGTGAGTGAGGAGTGAGTGACCGGCTGGAGGAACGCGTGAGTGAGGATTGAGTGAGCAGTGAGCCACGAGGAGTGGCGGGCAGTGGGGGCGTAGTAGTGAGCGAGTGAGGAGTGAGTGAGGCATGAGTGGGCAGTGAGCCATGAGTGAGTCATGAGGGAGTCGTGGGTGAGTCATGGGCGAGTGAAAGTCATGAGTGAGTGAGGAGTGAGCAGTAGGGTCATCCCAATGCCTTTATCACAAGCATACGATAAGCACGCAACACAGGGCCCTCAATCCTCAAATCCTGAATCCTGAGGCTTTTAAAAAATGGTTCATTCCCCACCTTGTGTGTGGTGGAGATCTCTGGCATGAACACGACCGCGGGCTGTGACGTGGCGGGTGCAAACTCGGTGGAGTTGGCCTCCTTCAGGCCCAGCACGTTGCGCGCAAACTCGATGACCGCGATCTGCAGGCAGAGGGGGGGATACAACCATGGTTGGGGTGGAAACAAAGTTGGGTTGAACAATGTGTGCAATCAAACAACGGCTGGGACTAAACGGCTGCTGGGATCAAAGCATGTCGACGATGGTCACACATCCCCCCTCTGTTTCACTCTGCTGATGTAGGCACAGGCATCGCAAAGCTGTATGGTAATCAGCTCAGGTGTTCATGGGGCCTTACCTGCATGCCCAGGCAGATGCCCAGGTAGGGCACCTTGTTGGTGCGCGCGTAGTGAGCCGCCATGATCTTGCCCTCCACACCTCGGGTGCCAAACCCACCTGCACGTACAGGCAGCCACACACAGAGATGGTAAGTAAGGCATGGGAGGTCAAGTCGCGCCATGGGGGCATGGATTGATGCATGTGAGGTAGGTTCGCGCATGGGAGGTTGAACTTGTAATGGGCGGTAAGTTCATGCATGGAGGGTCTTGTGACCAGCCAACCACCCACCTGGCACCAGAATGCCATGCGCGTCCTTGATCTTGGCCCATGATGCCTTGTACGCCTCTGGGTCCTGTGCCACAACAACAGCAATAACAATAACATGAACAATAACAATTTCAACAACAATAACAACAACAACAACTTGTACGCCTCTAGGTCTTGTGCCACAGGACACCCACAGCGAGCAGACGTGTGCCATACATATACGTTCTTCCTATGCATTATCCTATACAGTTTATGCCATACATTGATACATACATTACATACCGGTACATGGGTGTTCTTGACATGCATTATCCTAAACAGTTTATACCATACATACATTATATACGTGGGTGTGTGATGTATGTCAGGAGGCCCATACGAACCCAAGGAAAGCCGGAGGCTGCGCAGGCAATCCTCCTAGACAAGTATGAAGAGTAGGAATATTCAAGAATGAATAGTAGGCATAGTGAGTGTATTTGCCTCACGCACCTTCTCCTCCTCCTCAAGGTTGCTTGCCTCAACCCACTCCAGCTGGAGCTTCAACCTTGCCTCCATGCACGCGTGCTGCACAGCGCACAGCACACCGCATGCTATGGTCACCGAATTGTGGATGCAGAGTTTTTGGACCGATGTTCTGGTGAGTGAAGAGCTTGCTCACATGCCCAGAGGGCCTTGGCTGGCGCCTACGGCTTCTGGAACAACAACAACATATGGTCACCAAACCACGTAGGGAACGCATGTGACGCAGAAGAGCAGCATGTGTCAGCAGCAGCCGCGCACAAAGACAGCCAGCCACCCATGCCCATTCTGCCCAGGCAGCCTACTGCACCACCCCATCCACACCTTGCACAGGCAGGGTTTTGAGGTTCGGAGGCAGGGGTTGCCTGACCCCTAACCCCTAACCCCTGAACCTGAACCCCAAACCTCAACCTATACACCCTGCACCCTGTGTCACCTCGCTGCATCACACTTGTGTGAGAACAATGGGCCCATCACGATCGCTCACCTGTAGTGACTTGATGACTGACAGGTAGGCGTCTGACAGCCCCGTGTACTTGCCAATGAGAGTGATCTTGACCACGTCTGTCAGGCTGCAGCCATCAGGCATGACAGGCCATCACAGGATGTTGCATACACTTGTGTGTCCGCTATGTAATGATATGAGCAGGAACAGCTGACAAAAGGAATGCCCACTTGAGTGGCATGCCACTGCAAGGTGCACAACTCAAATGCGCAACTCAAGTATTGTGATGTGGATGTTTGAATTGACGATTGAATACCATCCCACTGGTCTATAAAGACCCAGATCCAACATACCAGTCAACAGCACCATCTGATTCAGTACACTTGCCCAGCAAAACCACAGCCCCCAGCACACCAACCTACCCACAGGCATGCAAGCACCCAACCTGGCGCCCGGAGGTGAAACATGCACAACAGGCCAGTGCAGCAGTATGACAGCGCGGTACATCATTACAGCCAGCAGTACAGCCAGCAGTACAGTGCAGCAGTACCACATGGCAGTGCAGCGGTACGCCAGTACGCACGCACCTGTCCCACCGGTCTGCCAGGTTGGCCTTCCACAGGGACAGGTCCAGCTTCTCCGACCCTGACATGCCCAGCTGCCTGCGGCCGACAAGGCCCACACAGGTGGCACCATGTCGGTTAGCAAAGCACCGTGCCGGTGGTTTAGAGTTTAGGGTTTCAGGGTTTAGGGTTTAGGTCAGCAAAGCACCATGTCGTTTAGCAAAGCACCATGCGGGTTAACAGGTGCAGAGTGCTGCACAGGGTTCACAGGTTTGATGTCTGGGTCATACGGTTGTAGGGTTTAGGGTTTGGGATTCCAAAGTTTCCAAAGGGTTTGGGGTCCAACAACACCACAACATGGTAACAACAACAACAACAGCCACTGCAACAACACAGCGGAAACAGCAACATCGACAACAACAGCAGCAATACTTCCCAGTTCACGCACTTGCAGATGATGTGGTGCGCGCCTTGCGCCTCCAGCATCAGGGGCACGCGCCAGATGTTGGACACGTCGTGCATGGTGAGCACGTGCTCATTGGGCACATGGCAGAACATGGCCTGCGTGCATGGCGTGCACCACATGGTGCGCACATGACGGGTTGGCATGCGGCCATGCGGAGTTCTGCATGCGGCTCCCCCATGCGAGGCCATGCCCGTGCTGTGCAAAGGGGATCTGGTGAGCAGGTGCGGACTATACCCATTGGACAAGCCTGCCAACCAGGAGCGCCACCATGACCTCATGCCCAACTGCCCGGCTGCTGCTGCTGCTGCTACTGCTGCTGTTACTGCTACCGCTACTGCTGCTGTTACTGCTACCGCTACTGCTGCTGTAACTGCTACCGCTACTGCTACTGCTGCTGTTACTGCTGCTGCTGCAGCTGCTGCTGCTCGTGTTGCTCTGAGCGCGCCACACCAAAAACCCTTCACCCCCGCCTCAAACCCCCAGCAGCCTGGGGCGGTGCAGATCAGTACCGCTGCGCTGCTGTACAGGGACTGCACTGCTGTACTGCGCTGCTGTACAGGAGCAGCACTGCTGTACAGGAGCAGCACTGCTGTACAGCACAGACGCGCCAGCTTCTGCTTCACACCAGGCACCCTTCACCAATCTAACAGGAGCAAGTACAGGAGCAAGCACAGGAGCAAGCACAGGAGCAAGTACAAGGCCACAGGCGCACCAGCTTGTCCTTGACACTGGCCTCCAGGGGGTCCTGGCAGCGGCAGGCCAGCAGGGTGGGGTTGAGGCCCAGGGAGCGCAGCACCTGTGGGGGACATGTTCACACGCAAGAAGATCAACTAACATAAATAAAGACTAACATAAGAACATCAAATAACATAAATAAAGACTAAGACCACATAAGAAGATCAAATAACATAAATAAAGACTAAGACCACGGACTAAGACATAAAGACATGAAAAGACTTGTTGTATGGCTGTGTGGCTGTGCACTGTGGATTGACATCTGGTACGACTGTGCACTGCGAATTGACATCTTGTATGACTGTGCACGCCCGCAGCATGTGCGACATGCACGCGGGCTTGCACGCAACAGCGCGCGATGCGAACACGTTCACGGCTTCATGCACACATATGGGATTATTGGGATATACAATAAGTCAATAACAACCCCAACCCGCACCCCCAACCCCCACTGCCCCCACCCCTCTGGCACCCACCTGCACGCTGTGCTGCGTGGGCTTGGTCTTCTGCTCGCCCACCACGCCAATGACGGGCACGAGGGAGACGTGCACGATGCAGATGTTGTTGGGGCCGACACGGAACTGGAACTGGCGCAGGGCCTCGATGAAGGGCATGGACTCGATGTCACCCACGGTGCCTCCCAGCTCGATCACACACACGTCGGGGGTGCCCTCCTTGCCATCCACAGGGACATGTGCCACGCGCTGGATCCAGTCCTGTGCACACGTGAACAACACCATGTGCGACACGTGAACACCATATTGTGCCATACATGAACACTGTCATGTACCGTATATGACCGCCATATTGCGCCGTACGTGAACAGCTGAACACACGTTGGGATGAGTACAACGCTGTTGGGATACCCTGTTGGGAACAGTACACCCATGCACTGATCAAAGGATGGACATCGTTTGACAACTGTGAAACTAGTAGAAATCTAAGAACAGGTGAGCAGCTGAGCAGCTGTGGCAGAAAAGTAGCTGCGCATTACAATGCCCACAGCTATGCGTACCCACAAAACATGCATTTGTCACACGCATGCACGCAGGCACCCACTCCCTGCTCTCTCATAAGTCTTGACACTGTTTCCTGCCCTCACCTGGATGGCGTCTGTGATGTGGGGCACCACCTGCACTGTCTTGCCCAGATAGTCTCCCCGGCGCTCCTTCTCAATCACATGCTGCAAGCATGACATGAGCAACACAGGGAGTCCTTTCCCTTAAGACGTTAAGAGCAGTTTGAGGCGTCTTCGGCCCCCCTGCAGCCATGAGCCCTTGAGAGTCACTCTGCCTGCATCTAGCTGTGCATGTGTGCAGGCATGTGTGCAACGTGCGCAAGCCGTGCACATGACTTGGCAACCTTGGCAGTGCATGCAGCACGCCATGCTCTGCATGGTAGCCATGCAGCGCGCATGGGCGGCAAAGCAGCACGTTCAGGGTCCCAGAGCTGCTGGGGATGCTAGGTGAAGCGCATATGCAGGCCTGGTCATGTTGCAGCACGCACCACAGTCCCGCAGACAGCTCCCATGCGACAACCCTAGTGCATGCCATGCACAGCCCACAGCTGGCTGTCAATTTGGAGTACTGACGGCTGCAGCCCCGCGCACCGAGTAAATCTTGCCGGTGGTGAGGTTGTTGTCCTTGCGCAGCGTGATGTCCATGAAGCGCTCATAGTTGCCCAAATCCAGGTCGGCCTGGTGTGAAGGCAAAAAGCCTTGTGAGCAGCGGCCATGAGGCCTGCGCTCAATGCTGCGGCGCAGCGGAACAGCGCATGGCAGCGCAAAGAAGCGATCCTCACCTCGCCACCGTCGTCCAGCACAAATACCTCGCCGTGCTCGAATGGTGACATGGTGCCGGCGTCCATGTTTAGGTAAGGATCTGCGAACACGCCACGGGTAGGCTCCACAAGCGTCAATGCCACCCCTGGCAGCGTGACGGTGCAGAGACGGCAAGGTATGCTCGCCCCAGCTGGCGCACCAATTTTGATGGACGTGACGCGGAAGCCGCAGTTCTTGAGCAGCACGCCAATGCTGGACGCCGTGACGCCCTTGCCCAGCCCACTGACCACACCGCCAGTCACCAGCACGTACTTCATTTTTAGATCTGTAAATTAGAGCTCAGTGCTGGTGGGTAAGGCGGTGCTGGGTTCCTCGCTCGTCAAACTGGTTCAAACTTTCGGTTGACAACTCCCAATCCTCTGAACCTTTCACACGCGGCAACCAGTCGTGCGCACGGGCTGCGCCCACCCCAAACTGCGTGCGGCAGTAATTCGCCAAAGTACATGTGACCGTGTGACGATTGGGCTCCTCGCCTGATCGCGCCTGGGTGCGGCCCTGGATTTGCGGCACTGTATGTGCTTCATCTGTGCGTGGGCTTGGGTCGATGTTGGGGGTGCGAGCCATTACTTGGCCCACCCGGCTGGCTTCAGGTTCCTCTAGTCCTGCAGCTGTGTGTGCAGTGCTGCCAGCGGCTCAGCAGCTGCTGTTGATCCCAAGATCTTCACCCCAAACAGCAGCAGCGCCGCGCAGCAGTGGCGCAGCAGTGCATCGCAGCACGCGCATGGCGTCTGTTCAGGTCAACCCTACAGCCTCCACAGAGCCAGTGTCCCTACATGTGTACTTTAAGGATGCAGCCGTGGGCCAGGAATTCCAGGCGAGGCTCCAACAGGTGGGGGTGGGTGCAGGGCTGCAACGTGCAGGCCCCGCGCACATGAAACATGGCACATGTGCCCATGTGCATGACATGGGATTGGCACACGGCATCACGGCGTTTTGCAGCGTCCAGCTGCTTGCTGGAGCTGGGCAGCGCAGACGAGAATGCCATCTGTTAGTGCCATGTGCGCTGTGCACCAGTGGCAGTTCATGCCAACCGCACTGTGCAACGCTGCATGCGCAGAGTGGCCGCCATGCTGCACCATGCTGCATGGCACCATGCGCCTGCTTGCCTCTTCTGGTGCTCTACAGCAACACCTCACTACCGCACTGCAGCACTACAACATCACATGCTTGGCACTACGCCACCATTGGCGTGCATGCCAGCACTAACTCTCATATGCTATTGCGGCTCTCTATGGACCAACCATCACCCATCGCCAGTATGACTGACCGACCGACCACATGCATTGCACCACATCAACTCTCACGCACCAACCATTCTTACCCTCTCCCTTCGCATGCCATCGGCACCAGTTCCCACCCTCTTCACTGGCTCTCACTCCTTGACCCTGCCCTCCATGTTCACGCATGCAGGCTGGAGGGCTAGAGGGTGCGTCCCTCACTTTCCACCCACCACATAGCACCCATACAGCGCCGCACACTGTTGCAGTCGGCAGCGGCAGCAGCCCAGCAACCCAGGCCCATACCACACAGGCCCTCTATGCAGTACACACAGACAGTACGGCAGCACACACAAGCGGCACGGCAGTACACGCAGGCGGCACGGCAGTACACGTGGAGAATGCAGCAGTACGTGGCAGTACGCCCGTGTCAGACGCAGCGGTACCGCTGTTCCAGGGTGGCGCGTACATGGACGCGCTGGCCAGCAACCACATGGGCCGTGTGTTGCTGGCCACCCCTGAGGTCACATCCACGCAGGTGGGAGTTTAGAATTTTGGGCATTCAGAGGTCAGGGCTTCAGGGCTCAGGGCCTCCGAGTTTGCATATGTTATGTTGTACCAGCTGGAGAGCTGAAAGCAGGGGTAGTTTGTCGTTTGTTGTGTGCCACATGGAGGGGCCACTGGGGGCCAAGGCTCCGCTGTGTGATGAGCTAACAAGCACAGCATTACACCACATCACACCACATCACACCACACCACACCATGCGCACACCACACCACACCACACCACGCGCACACCAGACCACATTCCATCACATCACACCAAACCACAACACGTCACCTCATGGCATCAGCCGATGCAACTGCAGTCTTCAACCGGAGCTGTCAGCCAACCAGCCAGAGCAGCCAAGTGGAAGCACGATTGCAGGCATGGTTGCCAGCATCCAGCATGCACGCCCCACCCATTACATCTCTGGCCCTAGAGCTGGGCCTGCACAGCGTCCAAGACGACACTCGAGGGTTTTGCCAGGGGTTTTGCGAGGTAGGGTTGGCCATTCTGTGCAACCTTTACTTGTTCGGACGCTGGGCTGCAGGAGTTTGTGCGTGGGCGGTCGGCAGTGCTCGGCAGCGGGGTCGTGCTGGTGGCTGATCGGCAGATCAGTGGCAAAGGTGAGCAAGGGGTGTGCAAGAGTTGTTCAAGGGTTGTGCATGGTTGTGCGAAGGTTGTGTGAGGCTTGTGCAAGGGGTGTGCAAGAGCTGTGCAAGGGGTGTGCAAGGGCGGCATCCTGTTGGGAGCGCGGCGGGGTTGATCCATCCTGAACAGCCTGTGCTCCGATGGTTACATGCTATTTGGATGGTTGGATGGTTGGATGGTCAAATGGTTGGATGGTGCTTGGATGGCTGGATGATGCTTGGATGGCTGGATGGTTGGGCTGGATGGTTTGTATGGTTGATTTGGATGGCTGACCTGCCATTTAGACGTGCCAGTTGCATCTCATTGATGTGCTCCTGCGCGGGGTCTCCTGAATTTTTACAGTGCATCAGCATCAGTAGGATGTTGATGTGCATTACATATCAACCTGTGACCTTCGCTGATGTGTGACCTGCACTGATGCGTGACCTACTTTGATCATTGATTCACGTTGCTGTGTGACCTGCGCTTATGTGTGACCTGTGCTGATGTGTAACCTGCGCTGATGTGTGATGTGTGATGTGCTCTCACAGGGCGGGGCGCCAACACATGGAGCTCCCCCACTGGATGCCTCATGTTCACTGCTATCAGAAGCCTGAAGGTGATGGGTGCTCAAGCCCCCTTCATCAACTACGTGGTGTGCCTGGGCGTGCTCCGGGGCATACAGGACGCAGCGCGAACGCTGGCGCCGGTGGGTGATTGAAACCTGGTCTGGATTGTTGTTTCGTTTCTTTCGGTTGTCACGTCCGAATGTTTGCTGGGTGAAAGGTGAGTGCTCCGCTGCAGCGGCCGCCGCCAGCTGTGCTGCTGTACAATTGTCTGTACAGCAGGGCTGTTGTACTGTTTTACTGCTGTACAGCTGTACAATTACACAGCTGCCTAGATGTACTGCTGTACAGCTGTACTGCTGTACTGCTGGCCCCAGTGGGTGGCCGTGACCTTGCTGTTTTCTTAAAACCACACATTCAATCCTTCGACAAAAGCGATCGTAGGATCTACGTTTGCTTTAGGTGCTTGTTGTGTTAGAATGCAGCTTGCGGTGGCAGCAGCTGTTGCAGCAGGTGGTGCGTGCTTGAGGCCATGTGCCGTGCCTCCTGGGCCATGAGGCTGGCTGTGAATCAAGCCATCCCAGTTGTGTTTGCTGCGTGACTTAGTACTTGAGTTTATCTGCACATTGGGTGTGGCCGTGGCATGCAGTTTCCTGCGGTGCTAACGAGGTCAACTTTAACTGATTCATTATTGGCTGGGGCTAACAATAACAATAATGATAACAATGATAATAACAACAGCATGACGTTTCACATATGTTTCCTTTGGCTGGGGCTGGTTGCACACAAAAGGATGAGGCCGCGTGCCCTTGCCCTTGCTTCCATGCCCTTCACAGGACGTGCCACCCCTTCCCATCCGGATCAAATGGCCCAATGACATCTACTACGTGCCCCCAGGCACACCCCAGGCGCCTGTACTGCAACCACCCGTTGTACCGCTGCCTGAAGGTACCGCCCCCCTGAGCGTACCGCTCAAGTTGGGCGGTTGCCTGATCCACACGTCTTGGATGAGTGACCGCTTCAACGTGGTGGTTGGTGTCGGGCTGAACGTCTCCAACCGGACACCAACCACCTGTATTGAAGACATACTCCACGCGGCACTGCGTGCGCAGCACACCGGCCCAACCGCCCCAACCACCTCCACAACTGTCGCCACCTCAACCACCGCCCGCACACCGCTGGCGTCACAGCTGCAGGGGCTGCAGGTGTCAGACATGCAGGGCGGTAGCAGCAGTAGCGGCAGTAGCAGTACTGCAGCCGTTCAACTGCCAGCGGTACCTCGGGAGTTGGTGCTGGCTAAGGTCATGAGCCACTTGGAGGATTGCTTTGCGGTGAGACCTGTTCGGTGGCTTCAAACTGCCTCATTAGGGTGTAGGGCTCAGGGTGCAGGCTTAGGGTTTAGCAGGGTTTTGGGT
The DNA here is from genome assembly GCA_004335575.1 of Haematococcus sp. NG2. Classification (NCBI taxonomy): domain Eukaryota; kingdom Viridiplantae; phylum Chlorophyta; class Chlorophyceae; order Chlamydomonadales; family Haematococcaceae; genus Haematococcus; species Haematococcus sp. NG2. Next base: position 86,867 of record QAXD01000174.1, read on the forward strand.
TTTAGGGTGTTAGATCCTGAACCTCTGAAAGCATTAGTGCTGTGCACAGAACGATGATGTGCAATGTACCCTGCTGAGTGTGTGGTTCGCGCACACTTACAGCCAGTTCTCAGCTTAGTGGTAACAATTCCACTGACAAGGACAGCAGTGGCCCCACCCATGTCTGCGTGGCAGGTGCATCTTGAAAACCACCCTCCCGCTGCGCTGTGTATGCTGTGTGATCTGTGCTGTGTGTGCTGTGCACGCAGACGTTTGAGGCACATGGCTTCTCACCTCTGGAGCAAGACTACCTGGCTGCGTGGCTCCACTCAGGCCAGCGTGTGCTGTTTGAGCCCTCCTCAGACCACAGCAGCGGGCTGGCCAGTGCTGCCGCTACTGCTGCTACTGCCGTTGGTACTGCCGCTACTGCGGGTGGTACTGCCGCTACTGCCGCTACTGCCGATGGTACTGCTGGTGCGTCAGGCAGCCGCTCGCCCCGTGCAGTGGCACAGGCAGACATAGGGGCTGGTGGGTCTGGAGCAGTACAGGGAGCAGTACAAGGGGCGGTACAGGGGGCAGGACAGAACACCAGCGGCCTGGTCACACTTACTATCAAGGGCCTGTCCAAGTCAGGCTTCCTGCTGGCGGAGAGTGTTGAGTCACTCTCCGGCTACCCAGGTCACACTAAGAAGGTCACGTATGAGCTCACACCGGATGGTAACAGCTTGGACATGATGGCAGGGCTGATTAGGCGGAAGCTGCCGTGACACTTGCATGTCCCAGGGTTGCTTGCATGTTTGAGGGCTTCGTGCGTGTCACTCTGCAGACCTGAGGGCGAGCCTTACATGGACACTTGCCCTGGCATATATACAGGTTGTGGTGATGAGGCGTCCACCTTGTGCTTGACCTTCTTGACTGGTCTGCCCGATGCATTCAGTGCGCAGCAGTTGGTTGCTGGGACACAAGTATGCTGTGGCAGGTTCCCGAGAACACGTAGTTCCTTTCAGCTCCATGCGACGGGGCTGATGGATCCCAACAAACACCAAGGGCACGCTGCTCATAACAAAGTGCTAATGTTTGCTCGCTGTCTACCTTTGCACATGGTGTTGCTATGGCTCACTGTTTTTGGGGGTGGCTAACTTCTGTTACTTACTAACCTAGTACATCGGTGCAGGCTGCCATTGTGCCAACATATTGACAGATGCTCACATTGTCCACATCATGTTACAGGTGCTTGGTTGTTCATACAGCACTCAAATGTCATGAGCTTTCAGAGATGTTCACTTCAACTTCAACTGACTTCAAGGTAGTTCATTTCACAAGGTTCCTCCCTACCACACAACCCAGAGATCATGAAGCCATGAATGAGAGATAGCACATCCTGCGTCCACCTTTTGCCACATGCCAGCGCCAGTATCTTCCAGGTCCAGCATGCACCACCAACTAAACAACAATCACCAGCCGAAAGTCCGGAACCACACAAGGGATGTCCCAACACGACTGCAGCAACTCAGCCACAGCCCATGTACAGTGATGTTCCTGATGTACAAATGAACAGGTCCTGTCAGCACACAGTTGGGCAGTCCTCCATCCGCCGCCTACAGGGCCCTGGCAGCCACACACTGCCCACTGCCTAAATGACAGGTTGACTGGCAAGAAGCGTCTGTCAGTGTGTGCAGTGAGCGCCCCACACAGCACAGCCTAGTGCCCGTTGGCAGCTGCGGGCTGCACCTCATCACCACCTGCTGCCACCACCTTGATGCGCTTGGGCTCCGCCTTGGGGGGTGGGGAGGTCTTGGGGATGTCCACCGTCAGCACGCCGTGCTCCAGCTTGGCAGTGATGGCGTCAGGCTGCGCGTCGTCCGGCAGCGTGAAGGTGCGCGTGAACTTGCGGAAGGTGCGCTCCTGGCGCCACACCTTGTCGACGCCCTTCTTGCCCTCCTCCTTCACCACCTTTTTCTCACCCGCCACCACCAGGCTGCCCTCATGCAGCTCCACACGGATGTCGTCAGTGCTCATGCCCGGTGCGTCTGCAGTCGCATGCAGCAGCAGTGGGGGTTGGTGGCAGGGAGGGTTAGTTGATCAGGTGTGGGCGTGCGGGGAGTCGTCAGCGGGGCGGTGCTAAGAACGTGCCCTGTGATTCATTTGCTGTCCTGCGCAGTTTCTGTCGGCATGTGTGTATGTGGGCTGCAATGGCATGCTGCGGCGGTCGGTGGTGCACATGCGAACGGACCACTCTGGAAGGATGCATGTCCCTTCACCTTCCCAACCCGCGCACGCAATACCTACGCATGCACCCCTCGCACTCGCTCACCTGTAATGAGCTGGTAGCGGTCGGCCTTCTCGATGATGTCGAAGGGGACGTGCGTCACGGCAGCAGGGACGCAGGCCCCAGCAGAGGGCAACAGGCTGTTGAAGGCGCGATTGAAGGAGCGATCAATCATGCGCTCCATCTCGTTGAACATGGGGTCGGTGGTGAACAGGGAGAGAGCCATGTCGTCGCGAGACCTTTTCGGCGTGGGGGAGGGTGTACAGAGAGAGGAGCTTTGAGAGTTTTTGAAGGTCGTGATTTTGCTTTGCGTTGTTCTGGGTTCTGGGGTGCAGGCCAGGCCTTTTATACCTGGACACACGTTTCTGGATACCACTCGAAAATCTGGAACCTGCTCCAAGTTCACGACAGGTCCAGACGCTACGTGTAGAATCCCCTGGAGCTTCGTAAGCAGGATGCTATGCCGTAGACGCGCTTCTTGAGATGTTATGCTGGAACCCTTGCTTCAGTGTGGCGTTCGTTGCTTTAACGGTTTGCAGATCATCAGGGGGTAGCATGAGGAGAAGCCAGCATGATCGACGACGTGTTGTCGCTGAGAAGAATGCCATGCAAGCTGATGCCATGATCAGGCAGCCATGATGCGACATCAGCTGGTGCAGCATGCGCACAGGAGGGCCGCTGCTGCAGGACCATGCACCAAGGGGGTGCTGCCGCATGTCAGTGCATGCAGGCGCAATGCTGCATGGCGGGCGCATGGACGCGATGCAGCCACCTGCTCCCACACCACCCACACACCACTGGCTGAGCTGGAGGCATGGGCATGCAAGCACGGGATTGAGGGCCTGGCAAGCAGTGGGGGCAACGTGCAGCTGCGACAGCTGGCACGGGGTGAGCGCGGTGTTTTTGCATGCTGTGACATTGCAACAGGGGAGACCATCCTCAGTATCCCCTTCAGCCTCCTCATCACTGACTACCAAGCAGCAGCACCTTATCCGGTGCGTGCCCTATGACAAGTGTGTGGCTGGGCCTGCAAGCGAAGCTGCGAGCACTGAGATGAGCCACGCACGGCTGTGCATGCTCTGCCTGACAATTAGAACAAACAAGAGTCAGCTGTTCCAGCATGCAGGAACACCTGTGAAACGCCGTGTTACCGTATTGTCACTATTATTTTTGTTGTTTGAGTCAGCTGTTCATGGTGCAAGAGCCTGCGTGCTGCATTCGGAAACCCTGTTTGCACCTCTCACTGCTACACACACGGTCCTCACCCTTCCACCCTCCCATACTGAGTGGACAATCATTGCACGTCTTTTCTGCCTGCTCCCACCCCTGAACACAGTGCTGTCTGCCTCCACCCCTCACTTTTTCAGGGTGCGCCTGCCAGTGTCGTCCTGGCAGCTGCCCTGCTGCGTGTGCGTGCGGCGGTGGGCACAGATGCCGCACCAAGTGGCTGCTCCCCTTGGGGGCCCTACCTGGAGGCACTGCCGCATGTGGTGCCATGCGTGGCAACGTTGTTCCAGGTAAGGCATTTAGGGTTTAGGGTTTTAGGGTTTAGGCTTGGGCTGGTGCTGCATGGCTGTAGGGGTGGGGGGGAGGACGAGCACCACTGTGTGTGGCGTACTTTGATGAAGCAGTACCTAAATGAAACACTACAATTGCCAAGTGCATAAGGAAACGATCCCGATTCCAATTTGGTTGGTGGCCTTCAGGCAGTACAGCAGCAGTCAGGCTGCAGCATGCACACGCATCTGTGAAGCAACAGCGTACAGTGCTTTGTCTACACTGTGCCCACCAAGCCACCGCATCACCATATGGGGGATGAGCACAGCCAGGTCATGGCCTGAGTGGCAGGAGTTGCTCAAGCTGCCTCACGTGCATGAGATTTATTGAAGGGCCGCCTGAGCTATCACATGTTCAACATGCATGGCTGACTGCAGCAGTCAGACGCCCAGTTGAGCTGTCTTCCATCCTCATGTCTTCTATGCTCGAGCCCTATGCTTGTGAGCTCGTGCTCTATGCTCGTGAGCTCGTGCCCTACGCTCGTGAGCTCACAGCACTCGCATGGCTGACTTGCATGCGCCCCCAGGAGCAAGCTGACCAGCTGGCAATGACTGAGGACCCCCATGTGGCTGATGTGGCAGCGATGTACCGCAGTGTACTGCAGGACATGTACCGCATGTGTGACCAGGCCATGATCGCGAACGCCAGCTTCCAGGACTTTGAATGGGCGATGCAGATCGTGGCATCAAGGTCCTTGGAGGCCACTGGCTGGCAGCTGATGCTGGCGCAGCAGCAAGCACAGCAGCCGCCGGTGTGCGATGATGATGATGACCAGCAGCCGCAGCAGCTAGAGGATCAGCAGCAGCACACGTACGATGGCAAGCAGCAGCAGCAGCAGAAGAAGAAGAAGCAGGAACAGCACACGTACGATGACCAGCAGCAGCAGCAGCGACAGCAGCAGCCCGAGGATGAACAGATTGAGGGTCAACAACAACAGCAGCAGCAGCAGCTGCTGCAGCAAGAGAAGCAGCAGCAGCGACAGCAGCCACTGTCTCCGGAGGGCAAGCAGCCGTCTCATTCGGAGCACTCCTCCATCCCTTCAGGCGCTTTATCTTGTGCGTCAACGCACCAAGCAGCTTGCGCCTCTGATACAGCTGCCTCTCGCGATGCACCAAGAGACAGCTCTGACGCCGACGCAGGGGACGATGGGTGGTGGGCTTCCTACTTTGGGTTGTTGTTAAAGGGCACAGATGCCCAGGGCATCATGGCTGCACTGTCAGGGGCAGGCAGCATGCAGCCACCGCTGCGCTTCCTGGCGCCTGTTCTGGACATGCTGAACCATGCTCGGGAGCCAGAGAGGGCTCCAGGAGCGCACGGATCAGCAGGACCTTCGAGCACATGCCGCGCAGCGCGGGGCGTGCCACTCATCACACCCACCAGCAACGTGCGGTGCGTGTCAGTTCTGCAGCCCCCTGCACTGCCTGCACCTGTACTGCCTGTACTGCCTGCACTGCATGTGCAGCATGCTACGGCTGCAGTTTGAGTGCCCTGTGCTGCAGATGCCCACATGCTCGCATGCTGTTGTTTGAGCCTCACGGCATGGCAGCAACCCGTAGCACCTGGCACAAGCTGGCATCCCTGGTGTGACTGCCTCCGCTGGTGTGTGGCCACGTACCACAGTACCATCAAACAGGGTGCCTGCCCTTGAAAGGTGTGCCTTTGAATGTCTGGTGGTGCTGCATGGTAGGTGGGAGGTGGCGGCTGCTGCATGGGCGGCATCAGGTGGGCCACCTGCGCTTGCACACAGCCCAGCCTGGTGCGTGCGCGTGGTGGCAACACGCGAGATTGCAGCGGGCCAGGAGCTGCTGCTGTGCTACAAGCCACAGGTGGGCGAGGTCAAGTGAGATCAAGCGTGACCAAAGTGTGATGAAGTGTGCTCGTGATCCAGCGTGATTAAAATTTTCGTGTACACTGCTTGTGGATAGCAACGGCTGGTCAGCTACTGGTAGCCGAACCTGTGTTACGGTAATGTTTAGCTGTTAGTGCTTGTGCTTGCTGCTGCGTTTGTTCTGCGCTGCTGTGGGAGACCGTTCAGCCTACTGCAAGCAAGTCGTCCCGAGCATGGCATCTGTGCCACCATGCCAACATGCTGGCACATGGCTATCTCCCTCGCAACTGATCCGCCCCTTTGCCTTGTTCCTGTGATTGCATCCCGCAGGAGCCATCCACCACTTTTCTTCTGCACTACGGCTTTGTACCGCCCCATGTGCCTGGCTCAGGCTGGGCCACTGGTGCGCGCGTACCGCTGTTCTCAGGCGGGCTGCCAGACGCCCTGGCATGGTTCCAGCGCGCCTGGCAGACCGCTGACAGACTGGCTGTCAGACAGGCACGGACAGGCGCAGGCGGCGCAGCGAGCTCAGGAGTGGCCGCAAGGGGTACTGGGGCAGCCGCCTGTGATGCAGCTGAGGCATGCTCAAGCAACAGCCCGGCAACTGCGGGCTGCAGCTTATCAGCAGACGTTCATCTTTCAAGGGCTCATGATGCCTGGGACAAGGCAGCAGTGTATGAGGCAGCAATGAGAGCCGGGGCAGAGGCAGCAGCACGCAGTGGGAGGCGTGCCACAGACCCTGACACCACAGCTGTATCAGGTGATGGGCAAGTGGCCCCGGAACTCTGGGCTGCCCTGGCTGTGCTGGTCAGTGCAGCAGCTGATCTGGAGGGAGCAAAGGGAGCAGGTGCAGTGGCAGGGGGTCACACAAGTGGCAGGGGTGGCAGTGGCCCCCTGCAGGAAGGCAACTCAAGCTCATTCAGTGCAGGCAGTGCTGCCGACGCTGGTGGTGCGTGCGCGCGATCTGCAGAAAAAGGCACAAGAGGTGTAGCAGGCGGTGCGGATGGGTCTGACAGTGGGACAGGAGCAGCACACGTCCAGCACACAACCTGTACTGCAGTGGCTGCCGCATGTCTGTCGTGGCTGTCACAGCGTCAGCCCCTGCTGTCAGACCTGCAGCTCCTGAGCTACCAGGAGGCTGCAGATCGCAGTCTGCAGTCTGCACATCGCCCAGATGACTGCAGATCGGAGCACCCTGCAGATCAACAAGATGCAGGGAGCCTGGGTGCAGCAGTCTTGCAGCAAGGGGGTGCTGCTGCTGTCAGGCCAGGGCTGTTAGATTGTGCTGATGGTCGCAGCAGCCATCACGCCACTCACCCAGCGGCATCAAGTGCTTCTGCATTGCAATCTGGGTTCGTCAACCGTTGGGGCGCTTTGCATAGCTTCTACTACGAAGCAATCGACGCCCTGATACAGCAGCTGAGCAGTGGTGGTGATGGTGGCCAGATCATGATGAGTACGTCCGTAAGCAATGGGCAGCAGGCAGCGCAGTGGCTGGGGGCCTTGTCAGGGGTGTCAGCTGGTTTACATCACGCCAGCCCCCATGTTGGACGAAGTGCAGATGCAACACAGCAGGTCAAGCCCATGACGCGTGCAGCTAAACTGGCACTTGAATACAGGGCTGGGAGGAAGGCAGTGGTGTGGGACTATCTGCTGTTGCAACCTTCAGATGTGATTTTGGACGCTGTCGGAGTGGCTCGACACATGTAACGGAGTTGAATGGACCTGCTTCTTGTCCCTGTTGACTTGCATGCTCTCAAAGTGAAAGTCAACCACCGTTCATCAGCATGTCAGCTGCTGCCATGGCTGATGACCTGCTTGCATGGCACAAATGGATGCAGATCATCATGAAGCTCAACGACGAGTCGAATGACAAGTTTTGCGTGCTTAATGTAACGCCGCCCTACTAGGCTGCAGACCGCAGGAACAACGCTTCACTAAATGAAGGGTTCCTGCATGGCATCTCACGAAGCGCGTCTACGGCATAGCATCCTGATTACGAAGCGCCAGGGGATTCTACACGCAGCGTCTGGACCTGTCGTGAAGTTGGAGCAGGTTCCAGATTTTCGAGTCGTATCCAGAAACGTGTGTCCAGGTATAAATGGCCTGGCCTGCACCCCAGAACCCAGAACAACGCAAAGCAAAACCTCGACCTTCAAGCCCTCTCAAAGCTCTTCTCTTTGTACACCCTCACCCACGTCAAAAAGGTCTCGCGACGACATGGCTCTCTCCCTGTTCACCACCGACCCCATGTTCAACGAGATGGAGCGCATGATTGACCGCTCCTTCAACCGCGCCTTCAACAGCCTGTTGCCCTCTGCCGGGGCCAGCGTCCCCGCTGCCGTGACGCACGTCCCCTTCGACATCATCGAGAAGGCTGACCGCTACCAGCTCATTACAGGTGAGCGAGTGGAACGGGTGCATGCGTAGGTACTGCATGTGGTGGAAGATGAAGGGACATGCAAGCTTCCAGAGTGGTCTGTTCATGCGTGCACCACCGACCACCACAGAATGCCAATGCAGCGCACACACAGCCACACCGATAGGAACTGCATGCACCAGCACAGCAGGCTGTTGAGCACACACGGCAGAACAGCATGAACCACAGTGCACCGCCCCGACCATGACGCCACGCACGCTCACACCTGATCAACTAACCCTCCCTGCCACCAACCTCCACTGCTGCTGCATGCGACTGCAGACGCACCGGGCATGAGCACTGACGACATCCGTGTGGAGCTGCATGAGGGCAGCCTGGTGGTGGCGGGTGAGAAGAAGGTGGTGAAGGAGGAGGGCAAGAAGGGCGTCGACAAGGTGTGGCGCCAGGAGCGCACCTTCCGCAAGTTCGCGCGCACCTTCACGCTGCCGGACGACGCGCAGCCTGACGCCATCACTGCCAAGCTGGAGCACGGCGTGCTGACGGTGGACATCCCCAAGACCTCCCCACCCCCCAAGGCAGAGCCCAAGCGCATCAAGGTGGTGGCAGCAGGCGGTGATGAGGTGCAGCCTGCAGCAGCCAACGGGCACTAGGCTGTGCTGTGTGGGGCGCTCGCTGCACACACTGACAGACGCTTCTGACCAGTTGACTCTTGATTGAGGCAGTGGGTAGTGGGTGGCTGCTAGGGCCCTGTAGGCAGATGGTCGGCTGGTAGCTGCCTCATTCCTCATCTGTGGTTGATAGAGCAGGGCACTGGACCTATTTTGTTTTGACTCTTGTTGGAAAACTTGGGTTACATGGCCCTGAGCACTCAACAGGAATACCGTACTCTGGGACTCCGTCTGTGTGCTCTTCGTATATTATGCAGGATGCGCACATTGAATTTCTTGGCATTCATGTCTCATGTCATGTCATGTACATACCTTGATACAATAACAGTTGGACTGGGCATGAACACACACACTGGTGGTGCAAAACATGGATCTTGGAATCAGAGATTCGATGTTGAACCACAGGTCTTGTAACGCAAACGACAGAGACAACATATCCTTGATGTTGCAAAATGATCAGAGTCCCACGCAGTAAGCAATACACAGCACAATGTGTCTACGTGCTCGCCAGGCTCAGCGACTGTTCTGCGTGCCTGCCTGCCCAGTCAGCCTGTGTGTCTGTCTGTCTGTACGTCTGTATGTCTGTCTGTCTGCTGCCTCATGCCTTAGTAACACAGAAGGCCAGCAGCACAGAGGTGTCTGACTGCACAGGGGCACCAGCACCACTGCCATGGACAGTCACCTCACGCCACGGTTGGTGCACCATGAACCTGAGGCCAGTGTCAGCAGGTTGCAAGCCAGCACAAGTCAGCAGAAACCAGCTGTTCAGTGTGTGGTACATACACCCAGGAAGCAGCACAGTCATGCCGCGATGAACACTGCATCAGCATTATAACATTCATGCGGCCCCACGATTGAAGGGCTCCCCAAATGCGACAACGTTACTCAAGTCTCTCCCCCAAGACACGGAGCATCGTGCCTCGTGCATTGCCCTGTTCTACTGCAACTGCCGCTCAGCAGCACCAGCACAGAACCCGGCCATGCTTTCCTGCCTCAGCTTTGCTTACCTGCAGCCCTGGTCAAAGTCAATGCCGTGCGACCCTTTGGCGTCCACAAAGACACAAATGCGCTTGCCTGGCAGCTGGGGGCACGTGCACATGCACTTGGCCAGGTGCGCTTCCCAGCTGTAAGACACAACAGACATGTGCAGCACTGCCCCTTGCTGTTGTATGCCGCCACCTGCCTCAGATGCTGCAGCAATCTCCTCATTGCGTGCTGCCAGCGATGCCTGCAGCCGCTTCAGCTGGCCTGCTAGCCCACCTCCTGCCCCTGCGTTGCCACGGCCCCTTGTGCTGCCTGTGGGGCGCTGGCTTGCAGTGTGCGTGCCCACACCTTGTGCTTGGGCATGCTCGGCCAGAGACTGCAGGAAGGCCTTCTGGTTGCTGCGCTGCGCATCCAGCACCACACGCACATCCTGCCCTTTGACCATGCCATGCTCGCTGCTGGGCGGGGGCTGTAGCAGGCTCTGCAGCATCTGGTGTGCAGGCGTGCGTGCAACTGAGCTGCTGGGGGTCGACTGCACAGCGCGCACTCCAGCATCGCGAGGTGTAGGCGCCGCCAACAGTGCAGACAAGCCAGATCTGCCAGCTGTCATGGGTGCTGGCTTGGTGGTGGAGGCAGGTGCAGCCCCCAGGAAGCGACCACCATACCCACCACCAGCAGCTGGTACTGATGGGGTGGCCAGCTCGGGCTGCTGCTGTCGTGTCCATTGCCCTTGCAGCCCAGCAAGGCCTTGCAGCTTTGGGACTGGTGTGGCTGCTGGAGGTGGCGCAGCTGCTGCGGGCACAACTGTCTGCTCGACTGGCTGGGGCTGCAGCTCAATGGCTGCAGGCCCTGCACGTGCGATGACTGCAGGGGCAGCAGGTACAGTGGCTGCTGGGCCAAGGTCAGCTACAGGAGCGCTGCCTGCAGCAGCTGCACGACCTGGAGCACGCAAGCTGGCAAAGCCGCGTGGGGAGGAGTTGGGCCTGGCTGCCTGCTCTGCATCTGCAAGCACACGGTCGATGAGAGCAGACAAACCCCCTGAGTTCTTGCCCCGCTTTGGGGATGGAGACGTTGAGCCGGCCTCATTGGCTGCGCCTGCAAGCACAACACCTCCCTGCGGCTGTTGCTCCTGTGGGAGCTGACCACTTTGCAGGTGCAGCATCTGCGATGGCTGCAAGCGTGGTCCATTGTGGCTAGTGCCTGCTGCAGAACCGGCACCAGGTGCTGTCCCACCTGCGCCTGCCTGTGAGCTCCGAGGCTGTGGGAATCTGAGCCATGCTGGCTGACTGGCTGGTGTTGCAGCGTCCCCTTTCTTCTTGCGTTTGGACGCTGCACCAGGGCTGAGATCTGCAGCCGTCCTGCTACCACGCTTGCTGCGCGCTGCTTGCGGATGCGATCCTGCACGCGGAGGTGCCAGGCCCAGCTGCAGCCGATCCAGCAATGCGTTGGTCCCAGATGGGGCAGCACGGCCTGAATCCCCCTGTGGTCTTGGTTGCGCTTGGCTGCTGCCAGGCTTCACAGGCGAAGCAAATATGGATCCTGGGGCTGGTGGAGGTGGCTTGCTGCCCCCTGGTTTTTTCCCCTGTTTAGTGTACTGCTCCCAGGGCCTTGCTGGCTTGGATGCTGATGGGGGCGATACAGCCTGCAAAACTCCCTGCATTGGCACACCCTTGTGGGCAGGAGGCGCTGTTGGATGCTGTAGCAGCACAGCTTGAGATGGTGCCTGCGTGTCTGCATGTGGTAGCAGCAGCTGCGCAGCTGGCGAGTCAGGTGGCTGAGATGCTGCAGCAGGGCCAGCTATCTCATGATGCTGCAGCTCCCGATCTGCAGGATCAGGGCCGGGCTGTGCTGCAGGATCGCAGCCCTGCAGGCGATCCAGCAATGCGTGAAGGTCCTGCGCACTGCGCACTGCAGCCCCTGACACTGGAGCCCTCACATCTTGGTGGCCACTTTGGACCGGCCGCCAATTTGCCAGGAGCTGCATGCAACGAGCATCCACAACCCACTTGATCAGGAAACATGCACGAGCCAGATGCTCAAGGAAGCGTTACCATGTGCACATTGTGCAGCCATCCCCAAAGCAAGTACGCGCAACGGCCTCACATTGGGGCGGGCAGGAGCTGCTGCAGCCCGCTGGCTTGGTGCATCTCGGGTGCCTGCAGTTCAGAAGTGTTGGGCTACACATCAGCCAGAGCCGAGGTCAGTGCGGCGTTGCACATAATGCGCAGCCATGCAGCATGCATCCTCAATAACTGCACCCACCGTTCTGCGTCGCCTGTGTTCGCTGAGCCTGCGTGCAGGCACCTTGCCATGTTCAGCACTACGCATGGACAGCTGTGGCGCTTGCCTTCCTCCCTCACCTGCTCCCGCTGCTCATACTTCCGAATAAGCTCTGCACGAGCTCGGTCCTCCTCATATCCTACTTCCAAACCATCATGTACAAGCTCATGCTCCACCGCCGTGTCCCGCTTGCGAAACATGTTGGTCCATTTATCAGTGCTGGTAAGATTGTTTGCATGATTCAAATCCACCCATTATACATACACTACACTGGGTTTACACGGATCTGAAAACCAGAGTGCATCGGTTCTGGAGAGCGCTTATTGTTTCAAGCACTTGCTTCAGCTTTTCACTTTGCCATAGTTGCCGCGCACCGCATGCACAGCAGGCAAACTCACACAGTGCACCCAATGACACCCTGTCCAGCGCGATTCGCGGGTTACAACGCTAGAGATAGCATGGGCTTTGGATCGGTACTGCAGCTCGTGAAAGGTCGGTGCTCAGAAGATGATGCAGTCGAGCAGCAGCAGTAGCAGCACCTGATGTGGTCAGCCACTGGCACTGAGCCACCCCATGACTAAACATGTGCAGTGCAATGCGGTGTTGTTTGCAGGTGTGGGCCAGCATGGGCTCGTTGGGGTGTCGCATGGGCCCATGCAGGAGTTCGCGTCCGCTCGTGTGAATGTGGTCCACATCCAACGCCCAAACCCACTCCCCGCAGCTGAGCTGCAGCACATGATGCCGCGCGTTCGTGGCTACCGCAAACAGGTGAGTGGGCCAGTGCCACAACGGGGGCCCTCCCGTGATCATTGCCACCTCAAGGCATAAAGTTGAAATAGTCCTGTTGCTGTGCTAGTGTGTACTGCTCTACCTGCATTGTCCCCACAGCATGCCACACCCAGATGCCACACCCATGCATGCACATCGAAACGCAGTTGTTCATGCAACATGCTGCCCAGAACACTAATCCTGCACCTACAAGCGTTGTATGCAACCTGACGCACCTGTGCCCTGAAGGCCAATGTGGGGGTGAGAGACCCGGAGCCGGGTGTTCAAGGCTTGGTCCAGGGCCTAGGATGTGCCCCCAAGATATCCCAGGCACTCCAACAGGACATGTGCCGGTTGCTCACGGACTACGCACAGCTTATGGCGCATGCCGGCCCAGCTGATGGGTCCTCACACTCCTCAGGTGAGGTGGGAGAAAGCCTACCCAAATGGTAAAAACAAAAAAGGAGGCAAGAAAAGCAAGCCTTTGCCGATCCTTGGTCCTCACACGTGATCATTGGCTGTTCTCGGACCACCTGCACCTCTACACCCTGAGCCTTATGCGTGATGCCTCAAAACTGGTGCTGTGCAGCTCTGGAGCTGGTCCACGTCAAGCTGGAGGTCCTAGGCCACACGCCCTGCCCCCGATGGCATGCAGACCATGTGGCAGCGCGCGTGCTAGTCACCTACTCAGGACCCGGCACACTGTACATTGCCAACAAGCACGTCAGACGCAGCCGCAGCTGGACTGGGAGTGATCTCATGGTGGCAGTACAGTCTGTGGATGAGCAGTACGCGGTACAGGTGGGGGAGGGGGATGTGCTGGTGCTCAAGGGGCATGGGTGGCCTGGCAACTACGGCCTGGGCTGTGTGCACAGGTCACCAGAGGTACTGGATGAAGATGGTGAGACGGCCATGGGGTTTGAAGAAGGGTTCAAAGAAGAAGAAGGGGGTGGGCTGCATGGAGTGAGAGGCAGTGCAGCAGCACATGATGCGAGGCGGGGCGCAGCCACAGGGCTCAGGCTGCTGCTCACAATCGATGATGCACTGGTCGATGAAGCTGCATATGCGCACGTGCATGCACACCAGCACTCTCACCAGCACCAACATGGGCTGGGGTGTGGCTGCAACAACTGACCAGAGCATGATAACAACAGCCGTGTTCATTATCCGGCTGTGATCCACTTGTCCTTGGTCCTGGTGTATTTTCTGAGGCGTATGAATGCAACAGTTGCATGGGTTGACAACAGATGTTGTTGTGTTGGAAACTATGAATGTATGTGATGCGTGTATGTAACATGTATCTGTTCCTCGTGCATCTGTCCCGAGGCTGCTGTGCACAATGTGCTTTGGCAGCACATCCTGACATCGTGACACTCACACATGTTACACAGTGCTGCGCTCGGGTGCTGCGCCCTTATCTTTCCCACCCCACGTTGCACTCACCCCTACATGCCCTACTCCTGCCTGAGCCCTGGCAGCAGGCCCAATTGGCCAGCATGCCAGCTGCCACAGCTGCAGCCAAGCCAACCAGTGTCAGCTCCTGCCTCCATTAGGTTATGAGCACACCCTGAAGCACCCGCCCGC
>QAXD01000174.1:101457-131491 GCA_004335575.1 Haematococcus sp. NG2
AGGACTGACTACGCAGTACAGCAGGACTGACTACGCAGTACAGCAGGACTGACTACGTGGTACAGCAGCACAGGGTCACACGCCCACTCTACGCGTCCCCAGCGTGGCCGCCGTGGCCGCCCTCGCCGCCATCCACCCCCCTGCGGCCCCGGCCCACGCCCCCGACCGCCCGGACGGCCGCCGCCCTCCGCATGGGCGTTGCTGTGGCTGTTGCCCACGCCTCCCTCAGCCGCACCCAGCTCTGCCAGACCCTCCCCCTCACCCTCCCCACTGTCCTCGCCGCCACGCCCACCACGCCGGCCCCGGCCGCCACGGCCCCTGCAGCCATGCCGCACACACCAATTGCAGTGAAGTGTGAGAAGAACACCCACCCACCCTGCGCACAACCTCAGAGCACCCACCCTGCGCACAACCTTGCGCACATCCCCTGCGCACACCCCCTGTGGCCTTGCGGAACCCTTGACGCTGCTTCAAAGCCAAGCACATCCCCTGCCGGCTGCTGCTCCAGAGCCACGCACACCCCAACCCGCCAACCCAACCCTGCCCCGGAGCCACGCACCGGCCGCGGCCCGTGCGCCGGCTTGTTTCCCCCGCCTCCAGCTCATCCAGCTCCGTGTCTGGCAGCGGCACCACCTGCGCATGCCAAGAAGCGAAATGAAATATACAAATATTACAATAAAATTATGGAACATGATGATATGAAATATTCCGACATGAAACATGAAACATTGTGACTGCTTGCTGTGAAACATTGCGATTGCCTGCCGTGAAACATGGTGATTGCTTGCGGCGTAGTTGGCGTATGCAACGGCTGTCGATCGTGAAACACTCCAATTGTTTGCTGTGCACTTGGCATGGGAAACCATTGTTGCTTGTGTAGGGGATGCCCCAACCCGGCAACGCATCCCAATGTGGCAACGTATTCCCAAATGGCAACGTTTTCCCAAATGGCAACGCGTCTCCATGTGGCAACGTATCCCCATGTGCCCCAGAGTTGGCAACACACACCTGGTCAGCGGGCAGCGGCGGCTGGTAGCCGGGGTGCTTGGTGTCCAGCGCGTCTAGTGACATTGTCACACAGATGGCTGACATGTTGCGGTGCACCTCCAGCGTTGTCAGCCCCTCCTCACCCGGCTGCGTGTATCACACACGGGTCACACGCACACTCCCACTCCCACTCACACTCAGCACCAGGTCACGCCCACGGTGAACATCTCACACCAACAGTCACTACGTCACACCCACACTCAGCACCAGGTCACACCCACACTCAGCACTAGGTCACACTCGCAGTCAGCATGTCACACCCACGGTCACTAGGTCACACCCGCAGCCAGCCCAGGTCACGCAAGTGAACAGCCTGTCAGCAGGACTGGTCCATGCACGCCGGCAGCTGCTGCAGCTGCCACAAGCATGCCCATGCAGTCCAATGTGTGCAGCACCACACAAACTGCACACATGCCAGCCTTTGCACAAGAGCAGCTGGCTGCCTGTGTGGTGCCTATGTCCAGCTTGCGTCTGCTTTGTATCTGCCTGCAGCAGCTGCGCGTTCACCACTGCGCAGCACCGCTGCCGGTCTGCACATGACGCACTGCAGCATTGTTCCACCCCTGCAACGTGCAGCGTGCGCACAGCCACGTGGCTCGCACACACTGCCCAGGGCATACCCCTACCTTGGGCTCCCAGGTGTCAGTGATGGTGACCGATGAGGTCTCCGTGATCTGGTGCAGGCCCGCCACGTTGCGCTTGATGATCTCAGCTGCGGTCAAACCAGCAGGTGCATGCGGTCAAACCATCATGGCCAGATCCATGCGTGCTGCGGCCAGTGAACGAGGATCATGTGCCATGCGAGATGCAGACAGCAGATGGCATGGGCGCATCCATGGGCACAAGGCAGTGTGCAGAGATGCCGCTGTGGCAAAGTCGTGTGGGCCAGGTTGAAGGTATGCCAGCATGCGCGAATGACATGCGCTGTGGTGCATGCGCGCGGATGCATGCGCGTACAGTGGTGTGCTTGCATGCCCGCATGCTGCCAACAACGCGCTCACCGATCGCAACTGTCTTGTTGATCGCCCTCCCCATTGCCTGCAGGGTGGACAGCAGCAGTGTTGTGCGCTCAGCAGCCCATGTACGTTGGACAGCCACAGGCCTTCCCTGATCACATCACCACCTGCACAGCCCAACCAGCCTACCTTCAAGACGATGGTCCTGTGCCCCTTCTCTTGCAGCAGTTGCTGCCCCACCGTAATGTAGTGGCGCATCTTCCCGTTGCTCATGATGCGCACCTGCGGACAACCGACAGCCCTCGATTAGCCTTGAGCAAAACCCTTGCGACCAGGTACATACAGGAAGAGAAGCACGACGCTAGCGAATGCATGCTGGAGGGTCTCGCAGCAGCAGGGCCTGAAATGAAGCCCATGACGACCACTTGCAAAGAGCCCATGCAGAGACAAACCATGCTGACGGTGCACAGCGCGCACAAACCTCATTCTCTGCCGCCGGCTCTGCCCCCACTTCCTCCTTCTTCACCCGCGTGTACTTGTCCATACTGGGCAGGAAGTGTCGATCGTAACCTGCAAACCCAAAGCCGCAAGGCGCACGTACTAACATATTCATGAGCCGGAACCAACGTCTAGAGCTGAGCTGGTGACCTTAGATCTCGACGTTTGTAAGTGACCGATCTCCCGCTGATCAGGCCCGTGCGCGCCCCACAGCATTTCGGATATATTGCAAGCTATGTCCAGGACGAACAGAAAGGCAAAGCGCATGGCTGACAGTCCGGCGTCAAGATACCCACGATGCCCAGCCACACAGCTGGTAAAACAACTTGATAATTTGAACTGTGCTCTTAGGACCGCATACCGGGCCCTTCGCTACGCACCTCCAAGTCAATAGTCTATATGCCGCAACCTTTTGCTGACAGATATACGGACTGTAATACCCCAGCTGTGTGTGAGACCACAAGGCACAAGTGGACGGCACTATTGCTCACACAAAATTGAGCGGGCTAGGGTTCTGCGATCTGCATATGCTTCATCAGAATTATCATCCTGGTTGTCGGCGTGAGCTTGTTGCACAGCTCTGGACTGAGCTCTGCTTGATCTAGTTGGAGGGCATGTACAGCGCCCGACTCCAAGCTTGATTAGCAGCAGCAGCTGCTGTGCTCAGCAAAGACTGGGTTGGGCAAGAGGGCAGCCATGTCAGGCAACACAGGCAGTGACGGCCCACTGCCCGGCAGCAAGGCAGCATGGCTGTGGAGCCATGCAGAAGAGGAGCGCGTGCCCAATGTGTGGCTGGAGCTGGACAAAAAGAGAGCAAAGGCAAGGGTGCAGACAGGGATGGGGCCTGCAACGCCCAGCGGGCGGTGTACCATGCAAGCCAATAAAACATACATGTGCATGAATGCCGAGCCGCTTTAGTACCACACGCCTCACTGCGTCGCGCCCTTACGGCCCTTGCTCACTTCACAGCACCTACTCCATCACAACATGCAACCCCCGTGCATGCTCAGTTGCCCACCCAAATGCATGCGTGCTGCGGTCATGTGTTTTTTTCTGCCATCATGTGCCTGCAGCTACTTGGAGGCAGCAGCCCCCACCCGTTCGACATCTTCATCCGCTGCCTGTGCGAGGCATGCAAGCGCAAACAGAACCAGTTTGCTTTTGTGTGGGACGACCTGCCAGAAGACATTGATGTGAGTGTGTGCGGCAAGCGTGTCAGCAGCAGCAGAAGCAGCAGCAGTAGCAGTAGCAGTAGCAGTAGCAGTAGCAGTAGCAATAGCAGCAGCTTCTTCCTTGGCCTGATCCGGTTCCCACCTGCATGTCATGTGTTTGACACATTCCAGCTAAAAGCAGCATAGGCAGCAGCAGAAGCAGAGCAACAGTAGCAGCGGTAGTATCAGCAGAGCAGCAGCAGCGGGTAGCAGCGGCAGCAGGGACGCTGACGGCCATGCAGCAGCTCTGGGATCGAAATTCTTGCATCCACCCGTCCATCACAGTGCAGTGTATGACCATGCCCCATGCGGTTGCACTGCCCCATGCGGCTGCAACGCCCCATGCGGCAGCACTGCCCCATGCGGTTGCAATGTCCCATGCAGTTGCAATGCCCCATGCGGTTGCAGGTGGTAGGGCTGCTGGGCAAAATCAAGGAGTCCTCCATCATGCCACTGCAGCTGTTCCTCGCGCACTGCCGCCCGCGGTACGTGTACTGCCTGATGCATGCAATACGTGTACTGCCTGATGCACGCGGTAACATGTACTGCCTGATGCACGCGGTAACGTGTACTGCCTGACGCATGCAGTACGTGTACTGCCTGGTGCCCGCATTGCATGTACTGCCTGATCCCTGCGCTGCGTGTACCGCCTTGCCAGAATGTGCCAGGCACATTGCGGACGTGTCGAGCATGCACCTCACGCGATGCGCCAAGCCAGGCCTGTGCCAAGCGTGTGCAAACACACGCTTTGGACGTGCCAAGCACTCCTGCTCGACCTCCTGCAGCCTGGCTCACGTGACGCTCTGCGCCCTGAACCCTGAACCCTAACTATTGTAAACCCTGAACCTAAACACTGAACCCTGCACCCCAAACCCTGGGCCCTAAACCCTGAACCCTAAACTCTTCACCCTAAGCCCGAACCCAACTGATCAAGGTGTGCATGTGTGATGTGGAGGATGATGATGATGTGTGATGTGGATATGTCATGTGGATGGCGGCACACATGATGCATGCATCATGTGGATGATAATGATGATGATGTGTGATGATGATGTGTGATGTGGATGTGTGATGATGACGCGTCATGTGGTTGGCGCCACACATGGAACACGGTGCAGGGTGCTGGAGGCGGACGTGGAGGCGGACGAGGCCATCACGGACAAGCTGAACGCGCTGATGATGCGCAACATACAGGTCGTGCCGGCCACGCGCAACATGGTGCGTGGCTGCGTGCATGGCGCATGGTGTGCCTGGTGTGCCTGGTGTGCGTGGTGCGTGGCTGCGTGGCTGCGTGCATTGTGTATATGGTGCATGGCTGCACATGGTGCAGGGTGCATGGTGTGCATGGTTGCGCGCAGGGTGCAGGGTGCAGGGTGCATGGAGCGTTGTGCATGGTCCCTATTAGTTTTACGCAATCCCGTGCATGGTGCATGGTGCATGGTCCCCCACCATGGGCCTCGCCACCATCCGTCCATGCCATGTCGCTCCCCAGGCAGTCTTTTCCTGAGCACGTACACAGGTTTCCTAGCCATGCTGTAGCATTGCTGTAGCATCTTCGTACTGCGGTGTTGTCCTTACACATGACAAACAGAAAGCATGGCTGCTTGCACTGACAGTTAGTCACATGCTGGTACCTGATTCACTGTTGTCCTGCACCTCATTAAACATGCACCAGCAACCGCCTGCTCCCCGCGCTGCTCCCCACACGTTTCACACCTCCTCACACTTTCCCATGACCTTCTCACACTTTTCAGACCGCCTCACACCTTCTCACGCTTTGCAACCGCAGGGCACGCGGATGTACCTGGATGACGCCATGCGGCTGTGGGGGGCTGGGGCAGGAGGCGCAGCCCTAACCGGCCGCAAGGTGTACGTCCAGTTTTGGCACGTGCCTGAAGACGGTCAGCCAGCCCATAGCCTGTACAAGGCAGGTGTGATCATGGGGTATGACGAAGAGCGCGGCGTGCACAGGGTGCGGTACGAGCGCGGTACAGAGGAGGGGGGCCAGAGGGAGGGGGAGGAGGAGGAGGAGGAGGAGCTTCACTGTGTGCTGGACATCGTGCACCTACCAGATGAGGGGGAGGATACTGGTGCACCCAGCTGTGCAGAGGAGCACTGCCACCCAGACTACTGCAAGCTCGCGCCGCCGGCAGGTACCACGTACTGCTTGGTGATACCGCTGTACTGCTGTACTGCCTGGCTGTACTGTTGTATTGTTGTACCGCAGTATTGTTATACTGCTGTTCTGCTGTGCCGCTGCATTGCTGTGCCGCTGCACTGCTGTACTGCCTGGCAGTACCTCTGTACGTGTGGCTGTGCCTCTGTACTGCTGTACTGCTGTGCTGTGTTGCTGTACTGCTGGGGTGGGCTGCTGCGCAGCAAGCTGTACAGTTTAACTTCAGTGGCTTGTGCTGTGCCTCGATTGCCCTGGTGGCGCAGCCTTTCATCCAAGTGTCTCCTTTCCCCAAATCCCAGTGTCTCCCTGTTCGCAGAGGCTCAGTGTCTCTGTGTTCCTAGAGCACAGGACCAGTCCAATGTGTGCCCCGGCTCCCGACTGTTCCGACCCGTTGGCCTGTGTTTGCCTTCTCCACGTTTGACCGCAATTGACCGTGGTTTGGCCATGTTTGACCATGTTTGTCCCACCGTGTGTTTGACCACATTTGACCATGTTTGACCGTGGTTGACTGTGTTTGACCATGTTTGAACGCGTTTGACCGCAGGCTATAAGCTAGACCGTGATCTGGATGCTGAGCTGACCACGCTGCTGCCCAACATCCCCAACGCGTGCCGTGGGGAGGGAGGGGATGCGACGCCCACAGGCACTGTGCAAGCCACAGGCATCAGCCACATGACGGGTGGTGGAAGCCGGCAGGAAGCTGCAGTACCAGAGGTGGGTGCTGCCTGCATAGGGTTGTAGGCCTTGTAGCACAGGGTATCTGAAGGCCGTGCTGTCGCTGCATCCTCAATCCCTCATACGATTAGCTCCACCGCGCTACAAGGTGTCCATTCAGGCTGTGTATGCACCTGAGTGTTGTCATGTGCCAGAGCGGGAGATTGCCATGATGCGTGGCTGCGGGTGCTTGCTTGCATGAGCCTGGTGCTTGCTTGCATTCTTCTGTATGCTTGGATGGAGGGCAGGAGGGGTTGCAAACCCACTGGAGGGTAAGCTGTGCACAGAGCGGCAAGGCAAATCTTGATATCTCTGTCGCTAGAGCGTCCTCCTGCTGCCGTTGGCAAAGCTGTGATTCGTACACACTGGCATGCCGTACCTTACCTCAGCACACACACCCTTCGGTGCTTGCTGCCCCCGTGATGCCTCTGGTCCCCCTGCGGCGCCCTGCTTACGATGCGACGTGCCAAGGGCCAACCAAAGCGGCATGTGTGTTTTTGACATGGTGCCAAAGTAGCCAAACGATGCGTAACCATGCATGACCGTGCGGAACCGTGCGTGCAGGAGTTTTCAACATGGTGCCAGCAACCATGCGTAACCATGCGTGCAGGAGCTTTTAATATGGTGCCAAACGATGCGTGCCCATGCGTACCCATGCGTACATCCATGCGCAACCATGCATGCAGGAGGGTCATCCTGAGCCCAGCCAGCGCACAGGTGCCTCCAGTGGGCGGCGACAGACGGCAGAGGAGCAGTACATCAGTACAGAAGTACCACAGATGCCGACAGTACCACAGCCCCCCTTGCAGCCCCAAGTGCAACAGGATGTCAAACCATCCCTTGAGCAGCTGCAGCAGCTGCAACAGATGCAGATGCAGCAGCAGCAGCAGCAGATGCAGCAGCAACAGCTGTACCAGCAGCAGCAGCAAGCCATGCAAGCCATGCAAGCCATGCAAGGCATGCAAGCCATGCAAGCCATGCAAGGAGGGCTGCATGACATGGGGATGGGGTATGCCATGCAGCAGCCCCAGATGCTAGCAGGGCAGCCGTCCGGTTTCCCACAGCATCAGATGCTGGGGCAGCAGTACAGTGGGCAGCAGTACGGTGGGCAGCAGTACGGTGGGCAGCAGTACGGTGGGCAACAGTACGACATGTATGGCTTGCAGTACGGGTTGCAGTACGGGGGAGGTACAGTACCGCCCGGCATGGCAGGTGCATATCAAATGCCTGGCAGTGCCATGCAGCAGCACATGCAGGTGCCAACAGGAGGTATGCCGGGGCACGCTGGGGCAATGGCGACCAGCCAGCTGCCCCAACACCAGCCCCAACAGCAGCAGCAGCAGCAGCAGCAGGCGCAGCAGGTGCAGCAGATGCAGTACCAGCAGCAGGCGCAGCATGCGGGTGCGTTGGGGCCGGCCTTTGCACCTGGACCCGGCCTAGGGGATGCATCTGCACAGGCTGCTGTGGGCAACAGCACAAGCCAACCACCCGCTGGTGTAGTCTCCTATCCCCCGCCCATGCCAGCTGGCAGCTCAGGGGCGCAGCCGCCCTCATGGGGTGCACAGCCTGGCACAGCAGGCACAGCAGGCACAGCAGGCGCAGCAGGGCCAGCAGAGGAGCTAGGGCCTGGGGGAGGGGGGGTGGCAGGTGCTGGTCAGGCTGGGTTGGGTGGTCAGATGGTGCAGGGCGGTCAAATGGGGGTGGGTGGTGCATCCGTGATGGAACAGTATCCAGCCGCTGGTGGCCCCGGTGGCCCGCCAATGATGGGCATGGGAGTGGGCATGGGGATGGGGATGGGGATGGGCGCACTGGCAGGGGGTGGTGGTGGGTTTGGGCCCAGCAGTGTTCCACTGGGGGGCGTGGGCCACGCCGCGGCCGCCCAGTTCGCGAGCATGCAGCTTAATTGGGACGCGGGGTGGCCCGACGCGCTGCCGTTCCAGTTGCCTGCTTTGGACGTGATTGAGCGCGACGCCGCGGGGCTGGTGGTGGGCGCGGACGCGTACAAGGTGTGTGTGTGAACAGGTGTGAGAGGGTTTGAACGGGTGTGCAACGCGTGTGAGCAGGTGTGAGAGGAAGTGTGAACGGGTGTGAGAGGAAGTGTGAGGAAGTGTGAGCACAGGAGGTGTGAAGAGGTGTACACACCTGAAATGTGAGCAAGTGTGAGGTCATGTAAAGGTGTGGTGCGAAGTGCATGCGACCTCATGCACCTGACCATGGTTCCCGGCGCATACATGCAACTGTGTACTCATGTTGGACCCTGGTGCCCCGTGCTGGATGGCAGGGGTTTGTGGAGACACAAGGCTTGTGGCGCATCATCACCTTGCTGCAGCTGCCGCTAGGTACGTGGCTGCAATCAGGTAGCTGCCACTTGACTGATTGTGGTGGGGGTGGGGGTGGGGGTGTGGCGGCAGCAGCGGTGGGGGTGGTCATGATATTGTCATATTGATCAACAGTCACGCAGTCTTGCCTGCTGGACAGTCTTGCTGCCTGTGCCCTGACCTGCTTGGCTGCTGGGTGCTGGGTGGGTGAGCAACACCCTCACCTCTGATGTCTCGACCAATGTCCTGAGCTCCTAATCCGATGAACCACAGCAACACTGAACCACAGCAATAGTGAACCACTGCAAGAGGCTGGCCTCCTTGCCAGGATGCAGCTCCTGTTGGGTGTGCAGCCCTTCCACGTACTGTGTGTCTTGGTTGTATGTACTGCCTGTGCGTACTGCTTGTACTGCATGCACTTACCGCTTGTACTGCGCAGGCCGCGTCATGCACCTGGTCAACTGCTGGAGTTTCCTGTCTGACCAGCAGCGTGGAGATGCATACATGCGGCTGGTGAAGGTGCGTGTGGGCTGGCGTACGGTCTGGTACACCCAAAAGGCAGTACATCACACTCCACCCATGGGCAGTACAACACACCTAAGGCAGTATGAGCTACGTTCGGCAGTACAACATGTCACGTGCAGTACATTACATTTAGTCAGGGTCACTGCAGCAAAACCCAGTCCACGTGCCAGCACTCAAACATGCTGCCAAGTGTCGAAGTGTGCGGTCAGAAAATGCGCGTCCCAGCTGCTGACGGCTCAGATTATGTGCAACCAGGGCGAGGACCCAGATGTACCCCTGCGCTTGGCCATGCCTGGCTTGAGCACCATGATAGTTGACACCTGGGATTCTGGTCCTAGGATTCTGGTTTTACCACAAAGTTGAGAACTATCCTGCCTTCACCCAGCCTGGAACATACCTCTGGTGCGCGTCCCTGGTCAGCCACCATGCTGTACCGCACCACGCTGTACTGCACTGTACCGCAGGCATGCGGCAGCGGGACCAAGGAAGATGTACTGTCCCGCCGTACCGCCATTGAGGCTGAGCTGGCGGACATGGTGGCATCCAGCGGTTGTGTACTGCCTGAGCCGGGGCCAGAGCAAGTGGCGGAGTACCGTACTGCCCTGAACCAACCGCTCGAGTACGGGCCGCAGCACACGCAGCATGGAGGCGCCGCGGCACAGCACGCACAGCACGGCGTGCAGGCGCAACAGGGCGTAGCATGTCACGTCGTGTAGCATGCATACATAACAGGGGGCGCCCCAATAGGTGCCGCACACATGAACACGAACAGGAGGCCTTGTGCTTGTCAGCCAATTTTCTGCCTGTCTGGTCTTTCTTGCTTGCTTTGCCTTGGCAGGCTCATTATTGGGCACTTGCTGAAGCGCGCTCTCTTCAAGTGTAATACTCCTTGTACCCTTGCCTGGTGAGTGTGCTTGCATGTCTGCGTCGCTCCTCTGCAGCGGCAGCAGCAGAGACATTGGCAGCATTGGTATCAGCAGGAGCCTCTCGCGATGGCTCTGGTTTGGCCGTTGGCTTGACACTAGGGTTGAGTCTAAACCCTGATCGTCTCAGAAACCGGTGCCGCCCGACTGGATCTATGAACACCATTTCAGGTCGCAAGTAGCTACTAGCCACATCATGGCGCTGCTTTCACATCGTCATACCCGAGCCTCAATCCGGCCTGCAGTTGCAGCAGCAACAACATGTAAGGCGACTGACCGGGACCTTG
Source organism: Haematococcus sp. NG2 (assembly GCA_004335575.1). NCBI lineage: Eukaryota > Viridiplantae > Chlorophyta > Chlorophyceae > Chlamydomonadales > Haematococcaceae > Haematococcus > Haematococcus sp. NG2. Next base: position 112,113 of record QAXD01000174.1, read on the forward strand.
AATTAAAGCAGGCTCAGATCTGAGTTCGGGGCGATGACAGCAAGTCTGCGCTTGCATGCTCTTCCCTGCACAGGCAAGGCCCGACGCGTGGTGCTGCCAGTGAATATGGCGCAGGCGGGGCACTTGTCAACCTCAGCTCCGGTGGAGAATTTGAAGGTAGGGGCAGGCTCGCTGAGCTCGAGCGCACGGGCAACAAGGCTTGCATCTGCGTTTGTGACACCAACCCTTCTGTTCCATTCCAGCAGCAGCCGTCCTGCTCTAAAAGCTGCCCGCAAAAGGCTGACGCAGGGCAGTGCAGTGTGCTTTGTTGAGCGCTGCTGGCGCGACAGCCGCTTCTGGGGGCATTACGCGCACGCAGGTCACCGTGAAGCTCAGCGTCCCCCGTTCAGTGGCCTTTGGAGAGTGCCTGAAGGTAAGGTCAGAAGAAAACCCTGGCAGTGATCTGCGATGCGCTTGTGTACAATCCAACAAGGTACTTTACCAATGGTTGGAGTCGCCTGCGGGGAGGCAAATTGTGCCATGGGCTTTTGTGCCAGGATATCAAATCTGGCGCAATCCAGATACTTTGAGCCACTAAGGCGGTGAATGAAGGGCCACTGACGTGAGCGTAGGGAGCAAACGCTGGGCTGCATCCCGCACAGCGCTTGGACGCGCAGGCGTTTCGAACTTGGTCATGCCTCGACATGCATGCTGCATGTTGCCACATGTGCACCTGCCCAGCATGGATAGCACCCTAGTTGACCCCAGCCACAGTCACAGCAGCCCCACACAACCTCCCACGATCATGGCCCATGCCACACCCATATTCATGCGTGTGTCTCCACGGCACGTTCCTCCACAATAGTGTACTGCGTGTGCTCAGCTCGTGCGTGCTTCATGTACATTATGTCTGAACAGCACATGTTTCATGGCCCATGTCACTGGCTACCTCAACAACTAAACCACCAGCACCACATACTGCCTGAAACAACACGAGCGAGAGGACATTCACGACGACGACATTATGAAAACATACATATGAATGTGTTGCGTATGAAATGTACTGCGTGATCGAAGATACACACAGGCAGCACACGACAGGTTGCTTGGTGCTGTAGTGGGGTGGCTCCTGATTATTAGGACTTACTTGGCCGCTAGTGATGGTGTTTTAGCTAATGACTGCCAGGCTCCGGCATGCAGAAACATCTGTGAACCGCCGTGTTATTGCTGTTATTAATATTTGCACACGAGGGCCGGAGCAACCACACAGCCACACATCATCCACCCCCATGCGGTCATGACTACAGGTTGTGGGCGGCTGCAAGGCTCTGGGGGAATGGAAAGTGGAGGCTGCACCCTCCCTGACCTGGAACACAGGCAATGTGTGGACCTGGGAGGCTGAGATGTACCCATGCAAGGCCGAATTCAAGGTGAGTAGCTGAGTACCCATGCAAGGCCGAGTTCAAGGTGATGCGTGCGTGCATGCACCTGCTGCGCCTGTGCGCATGGGTGGTGCATGGACGGTGCATGGATGGTGCATCATAGATGGTGTATGGACGGTGCATGGCGACCGTGTAGCAGTCCAGCACTGTGGTGGCCATGCATATGAAGATATGATATGTGTGTTTTTGGGAATGGGCGAACTAAAACTGTGGACTGCCTCCGAATGGCTGCGCTGCGAGGTTGGGCAGAACCTGAGCTCCCCAAACTGTGTCGTGCGGTAGGTGGTATGCAAAGAGCACAGCACGCCTTCTGCATGCTCCATCGTACTTCTGTGTACTGCTGCATGTGGATGTACCGCAGATTGTGGTGTACAACGCCAAGACGAAGCAGGCGGTGTGGGAGGATGGCGCAAACCGCGTGCTGGAGGTTTGTGTCATGAAGCACATGCAATACCATAACGATTGTATGAAGCTGTCAATATTTTCAGCTTGCATTGACCTCAGCGAGTAAGCAAGCTTACTACAGCACCGAGCTACAGCATGGGTGGTTGCAATGGAGGTTCCAGCATCGTGTTGGGGGCAGATGAGGGTTCAAAGGTTGGGGTGGAAGGTGGGGCGAAAGGGTGAGAGGGTGAGGTGGTGATGGGAAGCTGGGGGCCGGGTTGGGGGGTTGGAGTTGGGGTTGGGGTAACCTGTGATGTGTGCGGTTGGGGGTAACCTGAGATGTGTGAATGGGTCCATGTTTGACTGGGTCCGTGTGTGGCCGGGCCCATGTTTGTTTGGCCGGCCCATGTTGTTCGGCCGGCCCACGTTTGACCATCATGTCTGACCTGCCCACATTCAACGACCCATCTGTTACTGGCCCTTGTTTGTTTGACCCCTCATCTTTTCAAGTTTGACCGTGCATGTTTCGGCCGACCCATGTTCGCCGCCCCCTCCCCCCACCAATGACCGTGCATGTTTTGGCTGACCCATGCTTAATCCCCCGTGTGTGACCATGAACGTTTTGGCTGACCCATGTTTGATCCCCCATGTGTGACGGCCAGGTGCCCAGCTTCCCCGGCACCCTGACCGTGGGGCCATGCAAGTGGGGCGACGCTGCCATGAACGTGGTGTTTGCCCACGCACCCCTCGAGTCCCTGGACCCCATTGAGGCAGTTGGTGCGTGTGGAAAATGTGCCTACGGTATGAATGTGTGTCCACGGTCTTTGCGAATGCGTGTGTCATAGATGGCCGCTCTGCCAGCCTCTGGTTACTGACAGGTATAAACCTCCTGTTCCTGACCTTAGACCTATTGGTTCAGGGTTTGAAATTTAGGGCCTAAACGCTAAACCCCTAAACCCTACATCCTAACTCCTAAACCCTACGACCCAAACCCAAACCCTTAGAATGAAACTTAGCACCTAAGCCCTGGGCCTCACTTGCGGTGTGCCCGCTGTGTCCTCTGAACACCCATTACCTCCCATCACAATTGATGTGCTGCGTGGTTTATGTCATGATGTGTGTGGAGGGGCCCTGACCTTGCCACTTGCTGCCCTGTGGCTGCAGTGGTGGCCGCTGTGAAGGACTCCAAGCAGCTGAATGGCACAGAGGGCAGCCCTCAGGCTGAGGTGGCAGCACCAGTGGTGAGCGGGGCAGGGGGTGGGGGGGTGGGGTAGGTGGGGGGGCTGGAGTTGGCTCTGGTACTTGTGCCAGACCTTGCAACAGCCCTTGTTTTTTGGGGCCCTGCCTTTTGACCTCATTCTCAGACCTTCTGATGCCCTCCTCATTGCCAGGACCCATGGTCTTTCAACCATGTGTTCCTTTCAACAGCAGTCCACGCATCGGGTTATGCACCATGTATGGGTTAATCCTCTCCCCGCCCCACCTACAGGCACCGCCGGAAAGGAACGTTTCACAGACTGTCATTGCAGCACTCAGCAGTACCACCTCTAATGTAACACGTACCAGCATTTCTCCTGTGACACTGTGTTCATATCACTACTACTGCTCCTGTGGCACCTGCAGGCACAGACTGTGGCGTCTGCTGCCCCCTCTCAGGCTGTGGCTCCCACAGCCCCGGCACAGGCTGCTGTGGCTGCTGTTACCACCACCGCCGCTGCCCCTGCCGCCACACCGCCGCCTGCAGCTGCTGCCACTCCCGCCCCTGCTGCCACCACCGCAGCTGCCACCGCTGGCGCTGCTGCTGACCAGCTTGTCACCGCTGCCGCGGCCCCTACTACTGCCACCCATGCTGCTGCCGCTGCTGCTGACCAGCTTGCCACCACAACTGCTGCTGCTGCTGCTGCCGCTGCGTGTGCTGCCAGCCTTGCTGAGCCGCCCGACACAGGGGTTGTCATGGGGATGAAGTGTGAGAGTGATGAGGAGCCATTTGCCGCGGCATGCGTGCTGGCGGTGCGTGCCAAATCTGGCAACATCATATTGGTGTGGCATGTGCGCTTGTGGTTGGTCTGCACTGATTACACCCACAGTCTTAACCATACCTGTTCATCCTGCTTGCCAACCTTGAACCATATCTCTGATATCTGGTGTTGGTGCTCCCCGAAACGGTACCATTCTTGTTGCTGGAGGTGACCAGTCCTGACCAATACCAACCGATGGTAACCTGTCGTGTGTCATGACATACATAACTAAACCCCCTGTTCAAGCTTAATGTGTAGTATGTAATGTATAATGACCATGGTCATGATGATGAAATGATAGTAATGATTGATGCCACGTGTTGCCTACAGGTGGATGAGGGTGTGAATGACGCGATCCCTGCAGCAGCTGTGGTGGATGGGCCCTCCACAAACGGAGTGGAGCCTCCTAACGTGCGTGTACTGCCCTGTACTGCCATGAAATGACCTGTACTGCCCTGTACTGCTCCATACTGCCATGTAGTGCCTGTAGTGACCTGTACTGCCCTGTACTGTCATGTACTGCCTGTCCTGCCATGTACTGTCTGTGCTACCCTGCAGTGCACGTACTGCTCCATAGTGTCTGTACTGCCTGTACTGTATATGGTGCATGCAGTGACTGTAGTGCCCTGTCATGCCTGTGGTGTCATGAAGCGCTGTGAAGTATACTCTGATGGATGATGATCAAACTGTGATGTGTGCCCTTGCGCAGGTGGCCGCTGCTGGTGCTACTGCCGCTGCTACTGTTGCTGCTGCTGCTGCTGCTGCCGCTGCCGAGCGGCTGGTGTCCCACCCTGTGGCTGTGCTGGTGCCTGAAGAGGCAAGTGAGAGTGAGGAGGCAGGCGTGAAGAGTGAGGGGGACGTGATTGAGGAGCCTGTTGAAGACGCGGCCCCTGCGGCGTTCAAGGTGTGACCGGTGTGGGGCATGTTGTACTGCTCACTGGTCCTTGTTGTACTGCTCCCGCTCAAGGTGTGACCAGTGAGGTGTGTCCACATCAGGCACGATGGGCGTAAAAACGTGCAAGCCGAGTGTTCTGAGTGTTCCCGAGTGTTCCGCTCCTTGCGCTGCGAAGTGTTCCACCCCATGCACAGCGGAGCGTTGTGCTGCATGCACTGTTGGGCCGCACAGGGGGCCACGCCTGTTCCAGCACGCTCTTACTCTTCCTTGTCTTGAGCCACTCCATTTCTCTTGCTAGGCCATTGTAACACCATAACATCCATCAGGCAATCAAGGGCCCCATGACGGCATATTATTTAGCTGGCGGCATATCATGCCACTGAGCTTCGCAGGTGGGCGCCCCATTGCCGCCCCCCGTGCACCATGCGCCGACTGCTGCCACAGCCGCCGCAACAGTGACTAGCTCGTTTGTGGAGGAGCCTGTTGAGGACCCCGTGGATGAGGAGGAGATCGCGCGGGTGGGTGCCGCGGCGTTGCCTGTTCTGGCCGTGCGGTCCAGTGGGGTCGCCTGCTTAGGCTCTGCTGCCCTGCGATACGAAATGATGTACCGAAAGTCCACAGCCCAAGCATGAGCCCAAACTTGAGCCTGGAATCCCAAGTCATAACCTAAATGCAAAACATGGACCTTGAAGTTGAATCAAAACATCTGGCACCAAATGAAACTGTCAACTGTGTGGTTGGGTGTTCGGGTGATCCCGGTAGCGGTGGGTGGCTGTGTGCTGGGCATGATAGTGGTTCATCACTACCGTATCATGGCTTTATTGTGAAGCCAACAACGGAACTAAGCAGGAAGTGGGTTGGTTGGTGTTTTAGTTGGCCATCTCTGGCTCCGTTTGGGGCTTTACTTGGCCTCTCTTCCGGCCGCATTTTGGCTTCTTTGCCGCCAACCACCGCCCCAACCACCAACCACCAACCACTGCACCAACCACCAACCACCTCAGGAGCTGGAGGCGCTCAAGAGGCGGGCAGAGGAGCAGAAGAACAAGCTCAAGGCGGTGGTGGCCGAGGTGCGTTGCCAAATCAGGCGGGGCCGGGTTGCCAAGTTGGGCGCAACAGGGCTGCCCAATCAGGCAGGGCAAGGTTGCAAGTTTGGCGATGCGAGTGCGATGCCGGCTGCTGAGGCCGGGGGCTCGTGGTGGTGTGGGACCCAACCTATGTACGACAGTATGTATGGCATCATTTGGCAACGTAGCTGCAAGGGTGCTCGCTGCACACCCCAGGTTTGCACACCTACTACTAGAGTATGCAGTGTGTGCAAAAGAGTAGGCTTGTTGTCCATGACACGTTCACATCCATCCATGGCCCGTGCGCATCCGTCCATGGCCCATTCACATCCATCCGTGGCCCGTTCACCTCCTCAGGTAACTGCCAAGACAGCCGCCGAGCCTGTGTCCAACATTGTGGCCACAAATGACACGCTGAAGACTGCGATCAAGGTGATCTGGTGATCTGGCATTTGAATGGTGATCTGGTGCTTGACTGGTGATCTGGCATTCGACTGGTGATCTGGTGCTTGACTGGTCACCTGGTGCTTGACTGGTGATCTGGTGCTTGGCATGTCGATGTGATCTGGTGGGTTTACGGCAGTGGTTTTGGCAAGCATCATAACCGACTTGAGGAGTGCTGACACAGTGTGTGACCAATGTGTGACCCACTGCATCCGCCCCTGCTTGTTTTTGTTGTTGTTGTTACACCGTAAGCCAGTCAAGGGCTTCTAGGCCCTGCAATCCGCCCCTGCAATCCTGGCAGCTGTGAGCTGCGTGGTCGAACGCTGGTCAAGCACCGGCCAAATACCGCGCAAACGCCGGCCAAATGCCGGCCCAACACCGGCCAGACATCGGTCAAACGGTGGTCAAACGCCGTTCAAACACCAGTCAAACGCACGCACCGCAGGAGGCTAAGGAAGCCAAGGAGGCAGCCAAGGAGGCTGCTGCCAAGGAGGCGGCCAAGGAGGCGTTTGTGCAGGAGGGCCAGGCAGCGGTGGATGCGGCGCGCCAGGGGCAGGACGTGCTGAGCAGCCTGTTCAGGATCTTCTTCAAGTGAGGAGAGCCAACAGTGCTTAATGCTGGAAGAAGTGGGGTTTTAGGAGAAATGCGACGTGTGCTGCTGGAGATCTTCAAGTGAGGGGAGCTCCATGTGCAGTTGGGGCCCTGGAAGATGGATTGTCTTACAGTGAAGGCAGCCAACAACGGTCCCTGCTGGACTTGGGGGCGGAGTGCCCTGCACATCTGCTGCTGAAGATGCTGCTGCTGCTGAAAGATCTTCTTCAAGTGAGGGGACCTCCATGCGCAGTTGGTGCCGTGCTTCAGATCTTCTTCAAGTGAAGGCCGCCCGGTTTCTTCAAGTCGGTGCTTGTTGCTGGAGGGTGTGACTTGATTGGGGAGGTGCCCCGCATGTCTAGATGCCTGCTGCATTGGGTTGTTGCACAGATGAGGTGAATGTGCGTTGCAAACGTTGAGTGGCCTCTCACAGACCTCAGGTTGTTGGGCAAATCATACCGATCGCCACGGTGTGGTCTGGTTGTACAACAAAAGGCTTTGTGTGGCGCTGCGTGTATGTACCATAGATGCTGCCTGATTGCTGTGTGCTATCTGCAGCCTTGCATAGCTCTCTCTCTCTTTTATTCCTGCGCTATCACGTGCTCGCTTCCACTTCTTTTCTCCAATCCCCTTTGACGTTGTGGTTATGCTAAAGCAGCAGCCGGGGGGCGCGTACGCAGCAGTACAACAGTACGGCAGTACAATGCTGACAGCATGCACGTCGCGCGCTGGGTGTGCTATGCAATCAAGGTTGTACTGCCTTACTGTTGTACTGCCATGCTGTCGTACTACCGTACTGCTGTACTGCTGTACTGTGGGCCCCTGACGTCCTGCTACTGCTGCTGCTGCTGCTGTGTGGGTGCTGTGGTGTGGTTGCTGCAATTACGGCTGTGGTTGCAATGTTCATGTTCTTGTGGCCACGTTGTGTGGCTGTGGTCGCCGTGTTCATGTCGCCATGCAAAGGTCGCAAGCGTGCCAGATACCAGCACTCACGGTCTGTCTGTTGTTTAATCTGTTTGTGCACCTGATCACCGCGCCAGCTGATACACACAGCTGCCAACCCCCAACACTTGATTTGGGCTGTGCTGCTTTGTGTGCCTTTGCGTGGCGTGAAGTGTGGTGTGGGGTGTGTGAGGTGTGTGGCGACGCTCAATGCTGTGGCATTATGCTTGGGGGGTGGAGTGGGCACGCTCCACCTAGGGTGCATGGCCCTCCCAGCTCATTGCTGTGGCGAGGCAGCGTCAGGTGTGCTGGGGTGGTGTGGTATGTGTGGATGTTGTGTGTGTGTTGCGTGTATGTTGTGTGGTGGGGTGGTGCGGTACGCGCGTATGTGTCATGTATGTTTGTTGCACGACGCTTACGCAAGTCTAGTAGGGCAACGCGCGGCAGTGTGGTGCAGTTGGGGGGCACACATGTTGTTGTTGTTGTTATTGTTGTTGTTGTTACAGAAGCCGTACGTAGGCGCCACTCAAGGCCCTCTTGGCATGGGGGCACACATGCACGGCCTGACTAGCCAGCATGCAGGCCAGGGTGCATGTGGCTGGTAACCTGATGTTATCTTGGCGCCATCTAGGTGCAGACTGGGTAACATATCACTGCAGCAGCGTGGTGACACAGGCTAGTTGTTGGGAATCATTCTTTTGTTGCGGTTCGTGGTTTAGGGTTCAGGGTTGCAAGCCCTGAAAAGTTGGCGCGCTGTAGGCGTGGTGTGTGGGTGTGAGGGCCGTGGCTTGAAACAGGTGAGCACTAAGTGGTGACCACCAAGTGCAATCACCATCCGGTGTGGTGATCGCAAAAGAACAGTGGCCGGCGCGTGTATTGCTTGTGGTGCGTGTATTGCTTGGACGAGGACGGCGATGGGAAGAGTAAGGGTGGGAGGCGAGGGAGGACGTACAATCAAGAGGAAGAGACGGTGGCTTTCGATGCTGCATCTACTGCGCATTGGCTGTGCCTGCACTGTGCGTCAGCAGTGTGCCTCCACTGTGCGTCAGCAGTGCGTGCCACTGCAGTGCATCCGCAGTGCCTGCACAGTGCATCCGCAGTGCCTGCACAGTGCATCGGCTGTGCTAATGCTTGCTTTGGAGGGTGGTGGGGTGGTGTGAATGCTGGCTTGAGTGTTGTGAATGTTGGTGGCTATTGGCGGTGTGAACCATTGGATGTACCCTATACCCTGTGGTGTACTGTGTCCTTCCAGCAGCTGGTGAGTGGGCTGGCTTGAAGTGGCACTTAGTGGCTGAGTGGCATCACCTGGTATGGAAAACATGGAGGCTTGAATGGAAAACAGGTGCTCGGAGCTTAGGGTTGGGACTGGCACGTAAGTCATGTGGGAGACTGACAGAGTCGCACACGACACATTGATTGGGTGCAGCATTGGTGGCGTAGTTATCTGGATGTTGCTGTTGTCTGTTATGGCAACTGTGGGTGCCCAACTGCAGGCAAGTGAGGCCTTCTTTGCATGCGGGAGAACATTATACACAGCGGTCCTACCTGAGGTTGCTGGTTGCACACACTCAACACACCAGTTGCTGTGTGCATGGCTGGTACGCACCAGAGCGGCCGCATCTCTTGGATTGGGCGGCATTTCTTATCACAACTGAGTGTTGGCTGTCCTGTTGCTGTGCTGGAAGAACACCTGGTGAATGGCTGTGGAACACTGGCAAACGTGGAGCAAACCACCAGAATGGACAACAATCGGGATGGAGTGCCTTGTACATATATCTAGCTGCCCGGCTGTTACATTGCCCTCTGCATGTGCCCCCGTTACTCTTGTGTTCGTATATAAACTGAGTAAATGAACAACTGTGGCCTGTGGGCCTGGACAACTCAACCTTGACTGTCTTGTATCTCAGCCATGCAGTACTGACGAACACACAAACAAACAAGTGCCCTGTGGGCTGAGTGCCAGATGTGACATGAACGCGCACGTAAGCCTGCGGCATCTTGTGGGCTGCTGTGATGGGGCCACACAGGTGTACTGTGTGTGTCCCTCGATCGGGATCAAAGTAGGTCTCGCTGTCAGTTACCACACCACGCTGCTGGCTGCTGGTCCCAATTCAAGTTCTCAAGTGGTCCCCATCCCCAGGTGTCACCGTCCCAGAACCCTAACACTTGGCCCAAGGAAGAGAATGCTGCACTGAAGCGATCGCCGGCGTTTGCCGTACCCTTGCATGCCCCAACATCCAGTGCCACCCAAGCATGCACCTGCAAGTCTCCAGACCTCTACACATGGCGTCTACTCCTAGACCCAGTGTTACCGGCTCCTGAATGGCAGACTGTACCAGCGGCATCATGCACGCAGCATCCCGCAGCCAGTGAGGCCATGTCAGCCCATGTCAGGCCATGCCAGGCCATGGTGTTGCATTAAGCTAGGCGCCCAACCAAGGGACGAAGCTGAGGTGCACCAGACAGCCGCATCCCATGGGGCCTCGTGTAACACCCACTCCCATACTTCACACATATGCATCCTCTCTCTCTCTCTCTTCTCTCCTCTGAGACCTCTATTTCCTGTTTCCTAGCTCCCCCCGTGAGCTGGATTCAGGTCTGTGTAACCAGTGAGGTCTCACGGGCTCTCACACCCCCGATGTGATCCCTCCTCCTGGCTGCATCCGGGCTCAACTCCGGCTTAGGTCCTACTCTATTCTAGGGGCCTAGGGCCACATCTGGCATGACCCGCCCCAGCATACGCAGTTGTCAGCACAAGGCTGCCTGGAGGCCTCGGCTCTGTTCCTGGCTTGCAGCATGCAAGAGCGCACCGTCGCTGATGACGTGAAAAGGTTGAGCACATGAGTGCTGTGAGTCCTGCCCATGTTGCACAGCACCTGCCCCTTGCTGGGAGTTGAACGGATCACGTCACACTGCTGCCAGCCACAAGCGCCTCATCTTGGCAGCTAAGCAGCCAGAGAGCGTGGAGTGAACATGCTGCAAGCGCATCAGAGGCTGCTGCGATGCAGCAGTGGGGCGGAGCCCCGTTCCTGGGTTCATCCCGTGCTGCATACGCGATCATCGCAATCGCCATTACCAAGCTCTAGAAATGTCGATTCATGTCCGTGCAATGCACACGCTTGGAGCCACCCAGCAGCTGCACCCAGGGCGGGGACGAACCCCAGAGTTCCTGCTCGCTGCGTGGCGGCAATGGTGAATGTCGGATCCATCCCCTGCTGCAGGATTCCCCACGATCGATGTATCTGCAAGCTTCTGTTGACTTTTGTGCTGACTCTGCAGGCCACGGCGCCAGCCGATGCGGGCACGGCGTGCTTCGATGAGCTCGCAGCAGGAAAGGAACGCAAGTACATCATGATCTCTGGAAAGGGTGGAGTGGGCAAGACCAGCTTGTCCGCATCGCTGGCCGTGAAGCTCGCAGCTGCAGGGCACAACGTGCTCGTCGTTTCCACGGACCCCGCGCACTCTTTGAGCGACTCCTTAGCGCAGGTGGGTGGGGTTCTTGCATGGGGCGCGCGCACACACCGCCATGCGGGCGTGCGGGGTGCATGCGCACAACCATGCTCCCTGCATGCAAGCATGCTAGGGGTATGGCTCATGGCTCCATGCACAGCAGGCTGGGGAGGCCCCCCACACGCGCACGCACACACGCACACACACTCGCATGCAGCAACAGCCACACTGGCATTGGACAGCCATTGCTGCTTACAACATGTGGTGCTGAGTGCTGGATGAACACAAGTGTAGCATGTCTTACTCTCACACCACTTGGGGAGGGGCACAGGATGTGGGGCGGTGCATGTGGGGGCACAGCAGTGTGACAGCGATCAGTCACTTGTGCAAACTTACTAATGCAAAAACTTAAACTGAGTACGGTATGCGGTTTTAAAACGGAAGGATTCAACATCAGCATGCCTCCAACCACAATCATGTCCGAACATATGCACCTAGTGGCGTTCAACCAATTATGCACCTTGTTTTTGTTTTTTTCATCGTCCAATCTTAACTTTGTTCATGTTCATGTTACGCGAGCCTTCAGCCGGTCACAGGCTGATCAGCAATTGCAACTTGATTGCGCCCAGGACGTGAGCGGCGGCAAGCCCGTGCCAGTGGAGGGCACTGACCTGCCCATCTGGGGCCTGGAGATTGACCCTGAGGAGGCAAAGGAGGAGTTCCGGGTGTTCAACCAAAAGACAAACACGGGTGGGTGGGTGGTGGGTGTTTGGAGCATGTCAGTATGCTTGGTGCGTGTTATGCGTGTGGGGTGGGTGGGGTATCATCATCAATGCACAGCTTTGTGCTGGTTGGGTTGGTGCTGGGGTTGGGTTGTTGGGCTTGGGGAGGGGCATGGTTGGGGACCCACATCCACGCCTGCTTTGAGTGTATGCTCATGCATCCTGTGCATCTGGTCGCATGTCCTCCCATGCAGCCGGCCAGGTGCAGGACTTCATGCGCAACATGGGGCTGGGCCTCATTGCGGACCAGCTAGCTGACCTGAAGCTGGGCGAGCTGCTGGACACCCCACCCCCTGGACTGGATGAGGCAGTCGCGATCGCCAAGGTAGCATTTGACCTGTATTTGACTGTAATTTGACTGTTTTTCGTTTTTTTCTTGGGGAGAGGGGTTAAGGTCTGGAGCTGCATTCCACCCCTTGGACTGGACGAGGCCGTCGCGATCGCAAAGGTACTGTTTGACTGGCGTTTGACTGCAGTTTTACAGGGTTTGAGGCAGGGTTTGCGGCCTGTTCCGCTGTTGCGAGTCCTTCTGCACGTTCAGCTGCTTGCTGCTGCTTGCGTAGTAGCTGCTTGTAGTGCTACGCGCTGAGCGTACTGCTGCATGCACCGCCGACCGTACTGCCCCTGGAACTGCTGCCCTGATCGCTGTGTGCAGCTGTACACACACTGCTGCTTGTACTGCTACACAGTGGTAGTACTCCTGAGTGGTTGAGTGGAGAGTGGTTGTGCTGCTTCAATGTGGTTGTGCTGCTGCACAGTGGTTGTGCGGCTTCAGAGTGGTTGCACTGCTGCACCTACCAGCGCTCATACATGAGTGCTCATACAATGTACTGCATAATGTATTTTTACTTTTGTACTGCTGCCGCCTGTACCGCAGGTGGTGCAGTTTGCGGAGAGTGTTGAGTACGCACTGCTGCACAGTGATTGTACTGCTACATAGTGTTTGTACTGCTTTGAAGTGATTGTGCTGCCACCCTCACCGTTGACCCTTCTACAGGTGGTGCAGTTTGCGGAAAGTGCAGAGTACGCGCGTTTCACGCGCATCATCTTTGACACCGCACCCACCGGCCACACGCTGAGGCTCCTGGCGCTGCCTGACTTTGTGGACGCATCCCTGGCCAAGATCATCCGGTAGGGCTTATGAATATACTGGCTTGTATGGCTTATGATTAGATTAGTTTGTGGGTGTGGGCTACGAATCAGCTGTGGGTTCACAGCCAGCTGTGAGTTACCAGTTAGCTGTGGGCTGCCAATCACGTTTACCGACCAGCTGTGGGTTACCAATCACGTTTACCAATCAGCTGTGGGTTACCAGTCGGCTGTGGGTTCACCGCGTGGGGGGTCACCTGCTCTGGGCTGCAGGCTGCGCAAGAAGCTGGCGGGGGCAACACAGGTGGTGCGCACCCTGTTTGGGGCATCTGAAGAGCAGGTGCGAGCGGCTTTTGATGGCTGGTTTGTGCATATTTGGGTATGTGTACAGTTCGTTGCTTGCTTCTGTGCATTCGGTTACGTTTTGATGTTTCCTGGCTGGTTTATGCATGTTTTGGTATATGTTAATATGTACAGTTCTTTATTTGCTCCTTTGGCTGGTGTTTGGGTATGTGGCTGGTGTTGCTTGCTTCTGTGCTGGTGTGCCGGCTTGCACCTGTGCGTGGGGTGCGTATGGATGCATGTGTCTGGGGTGTGGGGCCTCCCCCCATGCACCACAATTGGCTGAATTTGACATGCTTTGACCGGGTTTGGCTGCATCTGACCGGGTTTTAACTTGCTTTGACTGGGCTTGAGTGCGTTTGACCGGGTTTGACCGGGTTTGACTGCAGGACGAGGCGGTGGCCAAGCTGGAGGCACTACAGCGTCGCATCACACTGGTCAAGAAGCTTTTCCGTGACAAGGCGGTACGCACGGTCAACTTCCAGGCGGCACGGTCAACTTATAGGGTTTAGGGTTGAAGCTGGATTTCTCAGGGGTTACCCCAAAACCTTGAAACGTGAACGCCTTTCGTTCCCATCGCTTGTCACATCCTTGACCCTTCGGCTTGGGCTTCGGGTTCGGCTTGGGCCAATGCACTGCTGCTGCTCCTGCACCTTGTCACTGAACTGACTACATGCTTGACTTGTTACAGCATTCCCCGCCAACCACTGAGCTGCATACATACTCGACTTGTTCAACCATTCCCTGCCAACCGAGATGTGTTGCGGGCTGATTACATGACTGCATAAGCAGCAGCACACCTGGCACCAGCCCCCTGCCCCCCACCCCTCCACACCTCCTGATTCACATCCCCTGCCAGCGCACACCCACGGTATTAGCCCACACTCGTACACACACCCCTCCCAACCTCACCCCCCAGGCCCTGGACTGATCACATAACTCGACAAGTGCATATGCAGCAACACACCTGGTGCCAGCCTCAGCCCCTGACCCCTGCACATCCCCTGTCATCACACACCCACGGTATTAACTCACACTCTCACACCACATCACCCCTTAGCAGACATCCACTGTGTTAACCCACACTCTAACACCATAACACCCGCCACCACGTACCCGTGGTATTAATTCACAATCTCCTCACTGAATAAACACTCCCAGGCTACTGAGTTCATCATCGCAACCATTCCCACGTATCTGGGCGTAAATGAGAGCGCGCGGCTTCTCAAGGTGTGTGACTGGTGTGTGATATGTACTGTTTGTGTGATGGGTGTATGACCTGTGAGCCACCTGTGAGTGACCGGTGTATAACCGGTGTGTGATCTGTGAGCCACTTGTGAGTGACCGGTGTATGACCTGTGTGTGGCCTGTGTTTGACCAGTGCTTGGCCTGTGTGTGACACCTGTGTGAATAGTGTGTGACCTGTGGGTGTGACCTGCGTGTGGCCTGTGAATGATCTGTGCGGGCGTGAGGCCTCAGAGTCTGTGTGCCTTTTGTGTGAGCTGTGTGTACGTGATCTTGCGTGACATGTACAGTATGTGCGATGTGGGTGTGACCTGCGTCTGATACACTATGCGTGAGGTGCATCAACATCACGCATCCCTCACACCTGCCCCCACAGTCGCTGCGTAAGGAGGGCATCCCATGCAAGCGCATCGTTGTCAACCAGGTGGGCAGCTCAAGGGTCCAGGGTTTAGGATATCAGGGTTTAGGGTTTTAGGGTTTAGGGTTCAGGGTAAAAGGGTTTAGGGTTTTAGGGTTGAGGACCACCAGGACTGCTGGTGTACTGACTTTGCAACTGCGGTACAAAGTGTACTGCTCTTCATGCTTAGTTGGGCGACGGCGCGCACCAGCAACAGCCGGCACCCTGTTGCCCTGTCCAGCTAGCAGCAGCAGCTGTCCTTGAACCGCTGGCACCCACCACCTGTACTGCCTGTAACGCCCAGCTGTACTGCTTGTACTATTAAACTCAATGACTGTACTGCCTGTACCGCCCAACTGTACTGCTTGTACTGCTTGCACGTACTTGGTGTACTGCATGTACTGCCGGCACAGGTCATTGGGCCGGGCATGGGTGAGGCGTACGTGCGGATGAAGCTGAAGGACCAGGCCAGTGCTCTAAACATGATCACCGGTGACCCTGCGCTGACAGCGCTGAGAAAGGTGGGTGGTGGGCAAAGTTTAGGGGTGATTTATGGGAGGAGGGTGGTGGGCAAGGCAGAGGGGTGCGTTGAGGAACATGAGGTTGAGAACGGAGTTGTGTTTGCAAGGTGTACAGGGGCAATGTGCAAGGTGTACAGGGGCATTGCATCAAGGAAACAGGGTGATTTGCAGGGCACGGGGGTCAACTGAGGAAGATGGGTGGTTTGCAAGGCATGGGGGTTATTTCAGGGAAGAGGGTGGTGGGCAAGGTTTAGGGGTGCATTAAAGAAGGAGGTTGGTTTTGGCTCGTGCGTTGAACACTGCTGTACCGTCAGCCCCCCTGCCCGGGGTCTGCTGTAGCTGAGGTGCTCTTCACCACACCCTCCCAGCTGCCTGCTCTCACTGTGCCCTTGGCCTTCCACCCCCCTGCCATCATGTCACGGTTGCCTCTGCGGTGCCGGTGTTGTGCCGAGGCCTGTTATGGCTGTTATGGCCTATTAAGGCTGGACGAGGCCTGTTACAGCTGTTATGGCCTGTTTTGGCTCACAGTATGGACACAACCCGGGTGTACTTACTAGGTGTTGCCTGATCTGGCTCGCAGGTGCAAGCCCCCCTGGTGGACCTGGAGGTGCGGGGGGTGCCCGCGCTCACCTATTTTGGCAACACCGTGTGGCAGCCGGAGGTGTTTGACGCGATGAACAAGGGTGAGACGTGTGTGATGCGTACAGGGTGAGACGTGTGCGATTTTACTGATCATCAAGCCACCAACCATAAAAACCAAAGTTTGAGTAGGGAGTTTAGAGCATCCCAAGGGTGGAGCAGCATCTTATGAATCAACGTTGAGGAATGTGGTACTGCTTGCATCACTTTTTGGCTTGCGCCATTTTTTGATTTAGACTACCAGCACCACCTCCTACTGCCTCATTCTGCTCAATATGATCGTATCTTTCCAATCCAACCGTGTCACTCTCTCCAACCTAACCCAACTCAAACCCCCTCCCCCCCTTCTCCCGTCCACATCTCCCCAGGCGCTGACCGCAAGTACTTCCTGCTAGGGGGTAAAGGAGGGGTGGGCAAGACCAGCTGCGCCTCCTCCCTGGCCGTCAAGTTTGCGTCTGAGGGGTTGCCTACTTTGGTCGTCTCCACCGACCCCGCGCACTCCATCTCGGACTCGTTTGACCAGGATTTGACCGGGGGGCTGCCGGTCAAGATCGCGTCACCGCTGGGGGACCTGCCCCTGTGGGGCATGGAGATCGACCCGGAGCAGGTGCGCGATGGATATGTTTAAATGGATTCTTTTGTGATCTCGGTCAGATTCTTCATCTGCCATTCTTGCCTGGAACAGGTGCGGGGTGAAATGGATCTTTTTTTGTTTTCTTGATCAGATTTTTTTTCAGGTTGTTGGTGTTGTGTGTGTTGTGTGTTGGGGGCGTGAAGGGTGCGCGAGAGGGGGGCAAGGGGTCTGTTCTAGTAAGAGAGAGAGGGGGGTTGTGTGTGGTTGGGGAAGGGCGTGGGGGAGTGAGAGGGGTTGTGGGCATTGCGGGAGTAAGAGGGCTGTGTGCCAGTGGGAGGTTCGCCAGGTCACACATCTTTGGCATCGTGTACACACATCGTCACACACGCGGCCACACACTCTTGTCACACACTTATGTCACATATTTTGTCACGCACTCTTGTCACACGCTCTTGTCACATGCTCTTGTGACATGCTCTTGTAACACACATGGCCACACACTTTGCTCAAACACTTATATCACAAGCGTGGTCGCATATGTGGCCACAGGCCAAGGCGGAGCTGCGCCAGGTCATGGCGGATGATGGGGGGAAGAAGCTGAACGAGGTGCGCGCACTTGTTGGATCATGGTTAGCATTCGTGGTTAGCATCGCTAGATGATTATTCTTTAGAAGTGCTGTTGTTGGATCATCATTAGCATCCGTGGTTAGCATCTCTGGGAAACTATTTGTTGATTAATTATTTGTCAGAGTCAAGCCACAGCACTGGTTGTATCACTTCACAGTTGAAGCTGAATGAGCGCACACACTTGTTAGATGATAGGCACCAACTAAACCATCTGTTTTTTCCAACCGACCACCTGCCAACCACCCCAACCACCCCAACCGACTGCAACCAACCACCCCAACCGACTGCATCCAACCACCCGCGCGCCAGGTGCTGGACCAGCTGGGCATGACCGGCATCTCAGAGCAGCTGAAGGAGCTGCAGCTGGGGGAGCTGCTGGACACCCCCCCACCTGGGGTGGACGAGGCGGTGGCCATCTCAAAGGTGCGGTTTGACTGAGTTTGACCAGGTTTGACTGGGTTTGACCACATTGCCGTTTAACTCGCATTGGGGAGTTATTCTGTGTTTGACCTGGGGGTTTGTCTGGAGATGGACCGGGGATTTTGGCTGGGGGTTGGACCTGGGGGTTGGGTGTTGCCTGACTGGATCCCTGAACATGGTGCCAATGGATGGTGGTTCCTGGGACGTGTTGCCTGTCCCCCCCCCCCCCCCCCATACACACACACTGTCCCTCCACACATCCCTGAACGTGTTGCATATCCCGCTCTCCTTACCCCCCTGCGGCCCCCTCACACCCCACACCCCACACACAGGTGGTCCAGTTTTTGAAGGCGCCCCAGTACCAGCACTTCAAGCGCATCATCTTTGACACTGCACCCACCGGCCACACGCTCAGGCTGCTGTCCCTGCCCGACTTCCTGGACGCGTCTATTGGGAAGCTGGTGTGTGTATGAAGTCTGGTGTGAAGTGCGGCGTGAAGTTGGGTGTGAAGCTTGATGTGAAAACGGTGGTGTGAAACGGTGATGTGAAAACTGCGGTGTGAAACTGGGTGTGAAGGATGGTGTGTGTTTGCATCGGAAAACGCATGTTTGGAGGGTTGTGGACTGGGTGGGCTGACAGGACGCTGATGAGGACGTAGGAGGGTTGAACATGTGTGGGTTGGCCACCGTGTTGAAACCCCCTTTCAACACCTGTCATGGTCAGACCATACGTTGACCAGGTGATCCCGACGTTGACGGGTTGACAGGTGATCGTGTTTTGCCATATTTTCTGACAGCACCTTGTCCTGGTCCTTGTGGATGTTTGGCCAACGACTGTCAGGCTCCGGCATGCAGAAACATGTGTGAAACGCCGTGTTATTCTTGTTACCTTGTCCTGGTCATGATAGGTGCGGCTGCGTCAGAAGCTGTCCCTGGCCAACGTCAAGAACTTCTTCACAGGGTCGTCTGAGAAGGATGTTGCGGTGGAGAAGCTGGAGGAGCTCAAGGTGGGTGGGTGAGGTCACACGCTGGTCCGTTCGCGTGCCTGTGTGGCCCGTTCACATCCTGGTGGTGCGTTCGCACTGTGGTGGTTTGCTTGCATGCCTGTTTTGCCCATCCATGTGCCTATGTGGCCCGTTCATGTGCCTGTGTGGTCCATTCAAATGCCTGCATGGCCCGTCTGGTCCTGGCCGTTCACCTCCCTGCACTCGCACGCCGTTCATCACACACACCCCGTGGCCCGTTCACACACCAAGTGGCCCGCTCGCCTCCCCGTGGCCCTTTTGCCTCCCCATGGCCCGTTCAACTCCCCATGGACCGTTCGCCTCCCCGCACACATACTGCAGGCGCGCATGGCCGAGGCGCGCGACCTGTTCCGGAACCCCACCTCCACCGAGTTTGTGATCGTGACCATCCCCACGGTCATGGCCGCGGCAGAGAGTGTACGGCTGGCCAAGGCGCTGAGGGCCGAGCACATCCCCCTGCACACGATCGTGGTCAACCAGGTGTGTGTGTGTGGATGGGCGGGGGGGAGG
>QAXD01000174.1:131504-149903 GCA_004335575.1 Haematococcus sp. NG2
GGGGGGGAGGGTGCATATGCATGCGTGGGCGTGGGTGTGCCACAGCCACACAACGCGATTTTCCCCACCGAGGGTATGCAACCCCCTGCTGCACCCCCTGCTGTACTGCTTGTTGTACCGCACTTCTGTTCTGCTTGCTGCACCACCTGCTCTACCGCCGACACACGGCCTTGCGCTTGCTGCACTGCCAACACAGCCAACATGTGACCTTCTGTACCGCCTGCTGTACTGCCTGATGTACTGCCTGATGTACTGCCTACTGTACCGCCTGATGTACCGCCTGTTGTACTATTTGATGTACCGCCTGATGCACTGCCTGCTGTAACGCCTGATGTACTGCCTTTTGTACTGCCTGCTGTAGCCTTTTGTACTGCCTGATGTACCGCCTGCTGTAACGCCTGGTGTACCGCCTGCTGTAACGCCTGGTGTACCGCCTGATGTACTGCCTTATGTACCGCCTTGCGTACTGCCTGGCGTACCGCGCAGGTCGTGGCCCAGTCAGCCACTGAGAAGTTCCTGGCGGCGCGGCGCGCGGACCAACAGCGCGCCCTTCAGCACCTCAAGGTGGGCTGCTGTACTTCTGTACCGCTTGTACTGCCCTTGTGCTGCATGTACTGCTTGTGCTGCCATGTGTTATTGTACTGCCCTGTATTGTTTTACTGCGCTTGCATTGCCCTGTACTGCTTGTACTGCGCTTGCGCTCCTTTTGTACTGCTGTTGTTGGCGCGTTGTTGTGTGGTCCTTGAACTGCGTGCTCATCAGGCAATGGTCCCTCTCACACCCTCACACTGCCCTGCCACACCTTCACGCTACCCTGCCACACCCTCACGCTACTCTCTCGCACCCTCTCACTTCCACACCTTCACACTACCCTCTCACTACCCTCACTACCCTCTCAGTTTCATACCTTCACATCTTCACACCCTCAAAATACCCTCTCACACTTTCACACCCTCACACCTGTGTGCAGGAGGATGGGGGGCTGGCAGGGCTGCAGGTTATCACGGGGCCACTGTTTGACCTGGAGGTACGCCCCAAACCCTAAACCTCACCCTAAACCTTAAACCCTAAGTTTGACCGGTTTGACCAGTGCTGCTGGTTGACCAGCGTGACCTTTTGAGTGGCTTGACCGGTTTGATAAGCAGCGGCAGCGGGGTTTCCTTGTAGAGCTTTGGTGCATGCCTGTGCCTAGCCAGTGCCTTGCCAGTGCCTAGACCTGTGCCAAGACCTGCGCCCAGCCTGTTTTGTGCTGCTTTTTCCAGCGGAGATGCTTTGTGCTGCTGCTCTCGGCGTCAACGGTTCTCACACTCTGTTCACACTCATATCTCGCGCAGGTGCGAGGTGTGCCTGCGCTGACGTACTTCGGGAACCAGGTGTGGAAGTGATGGCGGTACGGCAGTACAGCAGCGCGGAGAGCAGTACAGTGTGTGGAATCCTGCGAGATACGGGGAGAGGAGTGAGCAGAGAGGCAGTGCATCAAGTAGGTAACGTATGGTTGAGGGCAGCCGATGGTTCTGGGGTTTGAGGTGTGGTTTGGGGCCTCAATGTGCAGTTTTAAGGGGGTGTTAAGTGTTGGGGTGAGAACATCGACCAGAAGGCGGACCGATGCAAAATGGGAACTGCAGGGGACCAAAGGGGTGTTTGAAACAAAGCAAGGAACCCACGGGATCATGATTTTGGATGGCATGGAAGCAAGTAACTGAGGCTGTGACTGGTGTGCACCAGCGGCACCAGCGCAAGGAAGCACACATGCTGCTTGCTTGCATGTGGCTCGTTTGCATGCGGTCGCATGGGCGCTGTTCGCACACACCCTCAGTCTGACTGACGCACAGGCAGTCAGCAGTCTGACTGACAGGTCTTTCAGATGAGCCGACGTCATCTGTGTGGGCAGTGACAGCAGTGCCATGGCCCATGATGACCAATGACCCAATGACCCATGCTTTCTGTGGGGATGTTTAAGTGCGATCGTGGGTAAACAGGACTGTCTAACACAGTGTGAGATAAGTGCAGCGGTCCTGGCAGGAGTTTTGAAGGTGTGTGGCTGTGAAGCCAGGTTTTCATGGTGAATCAAAACCATGGTGTTTGAGGGGTTTGCGGCAAGGTATCAAAGGCAAGGAAAGCCGCAGCATAGGGTGACTGGTGATGAGGGGATGAGGGTGTAAGCAATGATTCCGGAGCTCAGACGTGCAATGCAGGGGTACCCATGGTTGTTATTACTTAAAGATCTCATGGTTCCAGCACTGATTTCACCAGCTGTTCCTTGCATCGGGCTGCGGCAACATCAGCTGCAAGTGCTGTGGCATGGCGCTGTCATGTTTTGGTGCTGCTTTGTCTCATCGGCTACGCATGCATGGGCCTGCAGCCTCGCATGCGCTTGTATCGGCCTGCAGCCCGTTAAATGCCGGCATGCGCCATGCAGCGCACTGGCCGTGCATGGCGTGGAAGCACAAGACATGCAGGCTGCCATGCATGGCTGCAGCGTCCCCTGGCATGCATGTGCTGAATGTCCCATGATGCTGCAGCATGCCGTGCTGATTGTAGGCCTTTGTAGGCCCCCAGGCCTTGCTGACCAGAGCGCCCTAAGCCCAACACCAGGTCAGCCCCATAATGCTGGCCAAGATGCTCGCTGCCCCATAATGCTGCCCCAGATGCGGAAGAGCTCACATCGTCACGTGTGCAGTCAAAGCCCTAATGGCCACGAGAGCGAATTGCATCATGGGCCGTCCTCGCTCATCACAGGGGCAGAGCTCGAGCTGGCGTTGCTGAGGTCATCATGTGCGACCATCCACAGCAGTCCCTCTAGATCGCGCGCATTACGAGGGCCAAAGATATGGACATGCAAATGGGGGGACAGACGTTGCGGTAGTGTGCCCCATTGCGTCACCTGATGATCTCACGTCACACTGCCGGTCATTGTTGGGCTCCCGGAAATGACCCAGGACCTTGCTTTCGCACCTAGCTGAACGCTCCTACTCGTGATTACTCGGCACTCGCTTCCCCGCACCCTACACCCCTCGCCTCGTGATTTGCGCACCCTCACTCTGTTGCCTGCGTTTCGCAGCCCCACCACCCGGTTCATTTCGGCCTCCCCTCAGTTTTGGCCCAGCGTTCAGCTCGCTGCGCGCTTCGCCTGAGAAACCCACCACCTGGACTAAGTGCATTCGTCTCCTTCCACAGCTGCACCACCCGAGCGTGCGCGCAGACTCCCTTTTTGCTCCCCAATCCAGCACAGCCACCAGCAGCCAAGCAGCTCCTGCAGCTGACAGATCCTGCCTACCCGTTGACAACGCAAAGCTCCTGCTGAACCCCTCCCAAGTGTGCACCACACATACCCGTCCCGTGTACCTTCGCAGGCAAGGTGCTGATTGTGTCATCAGCTGGTGACTGGGCCCCTGCCACAACCACATCCACACAGCACAGCACTTCCCTTTCTCACAGGGGATTCCGCCACAGCCGCAGCAGGCACGCACAGCTTTCTACGCACACAGCGTTGCACACAGCTTTGCACGCACAGCTTTGCACAGTAACAGCTTTGCACAGCACCCACCAGCATCTCCATCCCCGTACCCATTCACACGAGCACCATGCCTTCCCTCTCCCTGATGAGCTCTAAGGCCCGCACTGCAGCAGCTGGCAGCACCAGCAGCAGCCGTGGCAGGCCCATGCATGCAGCCGCCACCTGTACCCCTGGTCCCTTCGGCTACCGCCCAGCCGGTCCCTTCACCTCCCTCCCCGCTTCTGCCTTCACTCCTGCCTCTTCCTCATCAGCACCTGCTTCTTCTGCCCCATGCATCTCTGGCCGCATGGCCCTGGGCGCACGCCATGCACCCTCCCTGAGCCGTGCAAGCCGCATGGTGGCGCGCGCGCAGCGCCACGGCAGCGAGGTGAGAGTGAGACTGGGTGGTGGTATGAGTGAGGTGAGAGTGAGACTGGGTGATGGTATGAGTGAGGTGAGAGGGAGACTGGGAGAGCGGCTGTCAGTGGTTTTGTACTGCGTACTATGTACTGATGTTGTGCTGCGGTGATGTATTGCTGTTGTGCTGCGGTGATGTACTGCTGTTGTGCTGCAGTGATGTTACGTGTTGTGCTGCAGTGGTGTACTGATGTTGTACTGCAGTGCCACATGGATGTTGTAGTGCTGGTTAGCTTCCTGGTCAGCCACGGCACTGTTTCCTGTACTGCTGCCTGTGCAACCCGTCACGCACACCATCTCACACATGCACTGCAGGAGGTCATTCCCCTGAGCCGTTCACCTTCCAAGCTCGATGAGGACGCGCCCTTCATGGTACTGCCGGGCCCGTCCATGTCCTGTACTGCAGTGATCTGTACCGTTCTGTACCGCTGAGGCTGTTTGTGCCATTCTTGCACCCCGCCCCACGTGTACGCCTGAGGCAGGTCGTTCTGCCGACACTGCTGCTGTAGTGTCAACTGTACTGCTGTACCGCCAACTGTACTGCTGTACTGTTGTACCGCAGGAGCCGCTGCTGCGCAACCTGGTGCTGGGCCTGGGTGCTGGCTGCCTGGCAGAGCTTGCACACGTGCTGGTCACGGTGAGGCAGTAAATATTAGTGTGACCATGCTGCCGTGCCATATATGGTAGTTCAGAAGCGAACACGTGGGTCAGTTTGTTGTTGGTCGGTGTTATTAAAGGCATGAGGTTCAGATAACGGCATTGTGGGGGAGCGTGGCTTGAGGGGTGCTTTGGAACCTGGTGTCCAAAGCAGGCCGCGCACACACGCTGCGTCTTGCCCTGCACCCTGCACCCTAAACTTTTGGTCTCTCAACCCCGAGCCTTGCGCCCAGCAACCTACACCCTACACCCCAAAATCCTACAACCCAAAATCCTAACACGTCTAACCCCGAGCCCCCAAATCCTTCAACCCTCAGCCAATCCTCAAACCCTCAGCCCTCAAACCCCAAGCCCTCAAAACACTCAAACCCTGAGCCCTCGAACCTCAAACCCCTGCTAAACCTCAAACCTCAAAGCCCTGCTCAAAGTCAACCCTCTGCTCAAACTCAACCCTCTGCTAAAACACGAATCCTTTGCTAAACCTCAAACCTCCAACCCCCGCAGGCCCTCTCCGCGGCCCTAAGCCCCTCAAACCTCAAGCCACAAGCCCGTAAACGTCAAAACCCTGCAAAAACTCAAAACCCTGCTAAAACCCAAACCCCAAGCCCTCAAAACCTCCAACCTCCAACCCCCGCAGGCCCTGTCCGCGGCCCAGTCAGCGGGCGGGCTGGCTGCTCTGCCTGCAGTGCTGACTGCCATGGTTGCTGCCCAGAGTGCCCATGGGCCCTCCCCCCTGCAACCCCTGTGGTTCCTGGACCACACAGTGGCCATGTGAGTGGGTGTACCGCTGTACTGCCGAGATGTATTGCTGTACTGTGAAAATGTACTGCTGTATTGTTGAGATGTACTGCTGTACTGGCAAGATGTCTTGCTGTACTGCCTCTGACTGCACTCACCGCTGTTCCGCCCCTCAATAGCGTACAATCGTAGTGCTGGACCTGCACTATTATACTGTTACTGACCGTTGTTCTGCCACAAACCGCTGTACCGCTGTACTGCACTGTAGTGCCACATGGGCGCTGCTGTACTGGCACTGACTGTTATAGCTGTACTGCTGTACCGCTGTACTGCACTGTAGTGCCACATGGGCGCTGCTGTACATCTTTGAGGCCCGCACCGTGAGCACCATCCTGGACCAGCACCCCGGCAACCCCGGCAGTGCGGTACGTGTACCGCCTGTGTACTGCCTGCATGTACTGCCTGCATGTACTGCCTGTGTACTGCCTGTGTACTGCATGTATACTGCCTGTGTATTGTCTTTGTACTGTATGTCTACTGTGTACCGCCTGTGTGTTGCCTACAATGCCTGTGTGCTGCCTGTACTGCTGGTGTGCTGCCTGTACTGCCTGTGCTTCTTGTGCTGCTTGAATATGGTTTTAGTACCAGTATGCAGTCTATGCACGTGTATTATATGTGTACTGCCTGCGCCACCAGCATGCAGAAACATCTGTGAAATGCCGTGTTCTTCTTCTTGTTATTGTTATGCGTGCACCACTCCTACACTCCTACACACAACTGGATCCACACATCGCAGGCGCGCGTGATCCGCGCCACGACCCACAACCCTGAACCCTGAACCCCGAACCCTGAACCTTGATCTTTAAAACCCTAAACCTTGATGCACATCCGCAGGCTCGCGCGATCCGCGCCACCCCCACCCTCCCCAAGCGCCTCATGCCCCTCTCCCTCTCCTCACTCAAGCTGGCGCTGTACCGCCTGGTCACGGGCTTGAGCCCCGCTACTGCCACCGCCAGCAGTACAGCAGGTGAGCAGTACAGTTCATGGCGGTTACAGTTCATGGCGGTTACAGTTCATGACGGTTACAGCGGTTGGGGCGGTTTGGTGGTTGGTATGGGTAGGGGAAACCTGAACCTTGAACCCTAGACTGCAAACCCTCAACCCTCAACCCTCAACCCTGTACCCTGTACCCTGTACCCTGTATTCTAAGACCTAAACTTTGCACCACAGTTTCCTGCAGGCTCAGGCGCCGCTGACAACGCACCATTGCTGCACACATCACACCCTAAACCCTGAACCCTAAACCCTAAGACGCAAATTTCAAACTGCATTTTTGTGCAGGCTCCGGCGCTGCTGACAACGCACCATTGCTGCACACATCACACCCTAAACCCTGAACCCTGAACCCTAAACCCTAAACCCTATTTTCCTGCAGGCTCAGGTGCTGCTGACAACGCACCCCTGGGCCGCCGCCCTTCCACAGAGCGCGCCGCCTCTGGGGCCCTCCTGTCCCGTTCATCTTCCGCCGCCTCCTCCGCCGGTGCGTGTACTGCTGGCCCGTTCATCTTCCGCCTCCTCCTGTGTGTCATGTGTACTGCTGTCCCGTTCATCTTCCGCCGCCTCCTTCGTGTCACGTGTACATTTCAGTGATTGTAAACGAGATGAGTGTACATTCACGTGATCTGCCTTTGTGCCAGGCCCAGAGTGAAGGCAACCTCTCACTCACCTCACCTAGTGATCCCACTCACCTCACGTGGCCCCTCACTCACTCATCCCCAGGCCTGCTGGAGCGCCCCCCCTCCACTGAGTTAACTGCCGGCCGTACCGCCTCTGGTCCGTTCGCCTCCCCATCTGGCCCGTCCGTCTCCCCTGACCTGCCCAAGGTCACCACCCCCCTGCGGCCCCGTGGGAAGCTGAGCGGCTCAGGCCTGCGCCCCACCACCAAGTGAGTCACACTTGCATGCCCTCGGTCACACTTACATGCCCTCAAGTCACACTTACACGCCCTCGTTCACAGTTTTTTAGGCATACCACCACCTGACTCTGCGTCTACCTCCAAACACCTGTCCTCCTATCCACCGACGCGTCTGTCCCGCCGCTATCGCCTGTCGGACTCAACGACACTGCTGCCTGTCTGACTCGCGACACGTCTGCGTGTCTGACTGACGACAGGCCCGGCGCGCCAGAGGCACCCGGCACCTCCCCCCTCACTGCCCCCAAGCGTGAGAGCAAGCGTGAGATGGAGCTGAGGGAGCGCCGCGCGTACCTCAAGAACTTCTGGTATGCCGCGGGTGAGTCGATGTGTACCGCCTGTACCGCCTTTGGTACTGCATGTACTTCTGGTATGCCGCGGGTGAGTTCATGTAACGCGCGTACCTCAAGAACTTCTGGTATGCCGCCGGTGAGTTCATGCGGCATGTACTGTCTGTACCGCCTGTATTGCTTTGGTACTGCCATATACAGCCTTGGTACTGCCTTGTACAGCCTTGGTACTGCCTGTACTGCCTGGTACTGCCTGGTGCTGCCTGGTACTACCTTATTACTGCCATGTACCGCCTTGGTGTTGCCTGGTATGGCCATTGGTACTGCCACGTACCGCCTGCCGCTTCTTGGTGTGATCTTGTGCTGCCTGTGCTGCCTGTTGCTTGTACTGCTTGTGCTGCTTGTTGCTGCACTGCTTGTTGCTGTACTGCTTGTACTGCCTACTGCAACACTTGCACCGCTTCCTGTACTGCCTTCTGTACCGCAGCCCTGTCCCAGGACGTAAAGCCTGGTGAGACAAAGGAGGTGCAGATGCTGGGGCGCAAGGTGGTGCTGTTCCGGGATGAGGAAGGTGGGTGTGTTTTGTTTGCAATTTGAAATTTTCAGATCGATTTCAAGGTTTAAATTTCAGAGTTTTGAATGTGTGGGAACGTGGGCCGCTGGGGCGCAAGGTGGTGCTGTTCCGTGACGAGGACGGTGGGTGTGAGGGCCTTTTGAATTTGAATTCACAGATCGATCTTAGTTCGAATATTGAAGTTCAAACTGATGCATGTGTGATAGCATCGGCTACTGGGTGGTGAAGGGGTGGCTTTGCTTGCTTGTTCACTCCTGTGTGCACATCAAGTCCCCAAACCCTACATAACCCTACATAGGCCCTCAGCCCTCAAAGGGTTCAGGGCCTTTAGGGGCTGAGGGCTTGTTACCTTGCGATGTCCCAAGCCCTCAGCCCCTAAAAGCCCTGAGCCCTAATCGAATGTACTGCTGTATGTGCTGCTCACTCCACTGCGGGAAGTACTGCTGACTACACCGCTCAATGTACCACCAACTGTACCGCTGACTGTACCGCTCACTGTACTGCTGAATGTACTGCCTGTACCGCAGGCAAGGTGCGTGCCCTGGACAACCTGTGCCCCCACCGCGGCGCACCCCTCTCAAAGGTGTGAGGGGAGTGTGAACAAAAGTGTGGAATAACGTGTGAACTGCAGCATGAGGCACTGAGATAATGTGGAGAAGGTGTAAGTGACAGGTGGCAATGTGAAGAGTAGGGTAGGAGTGAGGGATCAGGAGGGTGAGGGAAGGAGGGATGATGGGAGAATGTGCAAATTCTAGCCTTTCATCTCACAGTCTGCGTTGATCTGTGTACCATGATCTGTGCATTCACCTGCAGGGTTGGCTGAAGGAGGACAAGGCCTCAGGCCACAAGTGTGTGGTGTGCCCCTACCACGGCTGGGCCTTTGACGGCAACGGTGAGTTGCTTCAACACAGTTAAGGTTTAAGGTTGAGGCCGTTAGGGCTTATGGTTGATCTTGTGCTGTTAGGGCTTGAAGGTGAGGTTGTCAGGGTTTAGGGTTCTGGCCAGGGGGTTCAGGGCCTATTAGTTGAGAGGTTGGGTCTGGGAGAGTTGGGTCTGCTCTTAGGGCCCCACTTGCCGGCGTTTCTTCACTATGATCTTCTCGACTGCTTTTACAATTGGACAAATTCTACAAGCAACCAACTAAGTAATCGGCACAATAACCAACCAACTGATAACCAACCAACCAACTGACAAACCAAACATTTAATCAACCGATCAATTGACAGGTGTGCTGAAGGATGTGCCCTCTGCCGTGGACCAGGGCCACCTGCCCAAGCGCGCCCTGGTGCGTGTTTGACCGTGTTTGAATGTGTTTGACCGTGTTTGACCGGGGTTTTGACCATGTAGTTCGACGTTGTAGTTTGATCATACCTGCCACGTTAGTCACGCTGGTCACACTGGTCTCATGATCTTACTGGTCGTACGTGGTCATACCTGGTCACACTGTTCATACCTGGTCACACCTGGTCATACCTGGTCACAGGTGGATTCGTACCCAGTCGAGGAGAAGGGTGGCTTTGTGTGGCTGTTCTTCGGCTCCAAGTGAGTTTGACCGCATTAGTTGACCGTGTTTTGACTGTGTTTGACCAGCGAGGTTTCGGAGGTTGACTGTGGGGTTTGTTGCTGGCAGCCTGTTGGGTGGGGTTCAGGGGTTAGTGTGTGAAGTTGAGGGTACCCACACAAGATTTGCAAATTCAAATGAAATGGGTGCTGACACTGTCCTGTCCAACAGCAGCCTTCCAGCCAACTTGGTCAAACCTGGTCAAACTCGGTCAAATCTGGTCAAACGCAGGTCCATGCCCGCCGCCGAGCGCCCACCCATCCCCTTTGTGCCTGAGCTAGAGTCCCGTGACTGGCAGCCTGTGTACGGTGAGTGTGACTGGATGTTGGACAGGTGTGACCACTGCGGTGTGACAAGTGTGATCTTTGTGACGTGTGATGTGTGGTGTGAGATCTGGGTATTAGATCTTGAAAGTAATCTGGGTGGGGATGCCTGCTAATGGCAGGTGCACAGTTGTGGGCTTCTGTTGCAGCATGTGCTGCTGTTACCGCTGCTGCCTTGTAGTGCCTTGCAGTGCATTCATTTTGCTCTTCCTGAGCATGTACTGCTCATCCCTAACTGATGATGTATTGCTGTACTGCTGTACTGCTCCTGTACCACAGCTGAGATGGAGTTTGACGCGCCCCACTGGTCCGTGTTTGACAACGCCCTGGACATGGTGAGTGTGAAAGTGTGAGGTGTGAGGGTGTGAGATGTATGACAGTGTGGCCATGTGAAAAGTTTGCGGGGCGAGTGAGTGGTATGAGGTGTAACGTATGATGAGGTGTGATCATACTAAAGTACACATGGTACATCACACTCTTGTCACAGGCCCACATCCACTACGTGCACAAGGACTCCTTTGGCAATTCAGACAAGGTGCGTGTGACCACAGTGTGACTCTGGTTGACCACGGTGTGACTCGTGTTGACCATAGCGTGACTTGTGTTGACCATGGTTTGAATTCGTCAAACCAGTTGACCACGGTTCAAAAGATATGTACAGTGCTGCGTTAGATTGCACACTGGGCACATGTACTGCCTGCCAGTGCACCATTGTGACTGTATTGCTTGTTGATACTGCTGTTCTGCTCATCGGGAGGACTATACTATTCATTGGCATGTTGTACGGTCCATTCGTACAATATCTGGCTCATTTGTACTGCTGTACTCCTCATTTGTGCTGCAGCCTGAGATCCATGACATGACAATGACCCAGGACACGTTTGGAGTGAACGGCTCCTTCAAGTGAGTGGGGAGTGAGGAGAGTGAGCGTTGGAGTGTGAATTGTGCTTGGGTGACCTGGAGGTCATTCTTGAACTGTATGACCTGGAATTGGTAGGAGAACTGTTCTTTACATGGTTGGCCTAGAATTGGTACCTGACCCTTGGGCTGTGAACGTCATGCGTCGCTCAGTCCTCATGTGGTAGTGAGTGGCATGTGACGTTCACAGCGTAAGGTGTAGGTCTCTATCGAGGCCCTCCTCCCCGCCATTCACCTGCAACCCCTCTCATCTGGCATTTCAGTAATGTGCTCACACTTTCACACTCCCACCGTCACACTTGCCGCACCAATCCTCACACGTTCACACTTTTGTGCCCACAGGATCCACAACAAGCCATCCAACCCCCTCATGGCCTGGTCCAAGGTCCCTGTGGTGCCGGTACAGGTGGGTGCTACTGTACTGCCTGCAGTTTGTAGTGCCGGGATTTGTACTGCCTGTGCTTTGTACTGCCAAGATTTGTACTGCCTGCAACTGCTATTCCCAATGTTATGCATTGTCCTGGATTGGAGCTGCCTGGTATTTTGTACTTCCCAACCTAAACCGGCACCCTCGTGTCAAACCCACCACGCAAGTGTCATCATACATCTCACTCGCATCCAGCCCCTCCTCACACATATCACCCACAGGTCCAGGCATTCCTGCCAATGACATCAGCAGTACGCATCACACTGGCTCACGGGTGCCAGGTGAGCTGGGGTGGTTGGTTGGTTAGTTGGTTGGTTGTCGATTGCAGTCGTTGGTGTGTCAGGTGTGGTGGTTGGCACAGATGATGATTGCTGTCTGCCCCCATTCGTTTGCCTCCTGTCACCCGTGCACAGAAACATTTGTGATTCGGCATGCAGAAACAACTGTGAAACGCCATATCATCAATATTATTACTACTGCTTATTTGCACTGTCACACAGATGATTACGTTCGTGTCCACGGTGCCTGTCGATGAGAATCGCACCATCACGCGCGTCGCCCTCATCCGCAACTTCGCCACCACCCCTCTGTTTGACCGCTTCGTCAAGCAGAACATCTTCAAGATCCTGAAGGAGGATCAGGTACGGTGGTTACAGAGTTACTTTTTAGTGTGTTTTCATGTGTCGAATGGGACTGTCAAGACCATCTCTCTGCAGCAGCCATGTGTCAGATAGCTTGCTCTTCTCTTGGATCTGACCTTGAATTTGGATTGGCACGATCTGATCTGACCTGGCCTGATCTGATCTGATCTGGGATGCGTTCAAACCGCAGTGGATCGTGGAGGCGCTGGACCCTGATTCCATGCGCTCTGAGGTGTCTCTGGCACCTGACCTGCCCCAGATCGCCTTCCGCCGCTTGCGACAGGTAGGTGAAGGGGTCAGGTAGTTGAAAGGACCAAGCAATTGGAGGGGCCAGGCAGTTGGTGGGGCCAGGTAGTTGGATGGTAAGGTACTTGTAGGGGCCAGGCAATTGAAGGGGCCAGGTAGATATAGTTGGAGAGTTTGGCTAGCTGGCTTTAGCTGTCACAATACTTCTTTGTTCTCTGGAGCGTGCTCACACATCACACATCACACACGTGCCTCTCATCACAGGAGTGGGTGGACATGGGGTATGCCGTGGACCCTTCAACTACCACCCGCCATGACGGCTCCCTCAACTGCTAAGCAGTACACTTGGTTCCTCTGCGGGCAGTACATACGGCAGGTGCAGTACAGGCATCTCAGCAGTACGACAGTACAGCTCAAACAGTAAAAGTGTTACTGGTCACACTCTGGCCGCACGTTTTGCCAGGCAACTGCTGTGTGAGGCCTGCTGCTATATTCCCTGCTGAATGAATGAGGGAGCGCAACGGATATGTGTGATGTGTGGTAGTGATGTACATACATGCGCGTGAGTGTATTGCCTTTTGTTTGGGCATGTATCACACTGTACATGTGTTTGGTATCACGGGTGTCCTGTGCGCACTGCCACTCACGTTCCTATGACCTGCCACACATACATGCACGCTAGCACACAGACATGCAAGCTAGCACCATACGTGCAAGCTTACACCAACACACCATTGACTCCCTCTCACCTCAGCATTATGTGGGTCACACATTGCTGTTACTCTGTACCCACCAAGAACACAACCCTCAATGGTTGGAAGGGCATGCATGCACGGCCCATCTGGCATGTGCAGGTGTTGGGTGGCTGCTACATGTTGTTTTGGTGCAGTACTGCCAGTACACGAAACATTGCAACACGTTGCAGCTTGCCCCACTTTGTTTTTGTTGAACTGGGTGCATGACCACTGGCAGTGGTATGCTTTCCTGACCTGTGCCGGCCAATCTGTGGCCTGGCCTGTGTATGTGCCTTAGACCGCGCCCCTTGTTGGGCTGTGCAGTATCCCATGCAGTGAGCTGCGCCACCTTCTTGAAAGATGGCTGCACCAGCTTTTGATGCTGCGGTCGTGGTAGTGGTCACCATGTGCACGTGGCCTTTCATGTGTGGTGGACTGCCATGTGTGGCCTTCCGTTTGCGCAGCCTTGCTCCTTTCTGCGTGCCATTATTTGAACAGGTTTTTGAAGAGAGGATGTGAATGCCAAAGCTGCATCCATACCACCTTTCTTCATCCTGGGAAGGCAGGCAGGGCAGCATTGAAGTTGTACAACAGTCTCAAGCTCCAGGTTTCGAACCGTACGGTGTTGTGAGCGGAAAATTTATGAACATATAGAGAAGGGATTCTTTGAATCGACCATGGGTTTGTTATTTCTGCTGCTCTGTTGTTTGTGTAAAAAACTGGTGTGAGCCATTGTGCTTAGCCGTCGTTATAACGTATTGTAGAGAGAGGATGCTGCATGCATGCACCGCCAGCTGACATGGACTACCTTGAAATGGTGGGGACATGTAAACTCCATGTAACAAACTGACATGATTATACTGATGTATTAATGTACTGCTGTACTGCTTTTATCCAATCCCTTTCCATGTTGACCACGTAATGCAGCTGCCCACGCAATGCAGCTGCCCACCAATCTGCTCCCACTCCCAAAACATCATCGCACAGTCCCGCATACCGACCTTACACGCGACATGATCATGCCCACATCGGCTGCCCAAATCAGCGTACTACATACATCGCAGTGAGCGCTGGCACCACGCAATGCATCCCTTCATGACACGCACCACAAGTGCTGCCCAAGCCAGGATATTACACCGCAGTGAACCATACCCTTGCGCGTTCCACTGTTCAGCTGTGTAAACCAAACCTGGCTCAGGCATACTGACCATTAGGCGTTAGACAACCTGGCCACAGGCCATTCACCCATTAGTAACTAAGGTGGCGGCCCCGCTGCACCAGATGCATGTACCAGCCCCTGCACCTGTCACTGCTACCCTTATCACTGCAGCTCCTGCCATGGTGCCAGGGAACCCACCCCCTGCACTGTCACAAATCCCTCAAAGCAAGAGTGTTGCACAGAGCAGGGCATACCTAGATGGATCTGGAGAGATACACTACATGCACCTGCCCCCTGCTGGATCATCAGCTGCTGCACCTGGTGCTGCACATGCACCTGTTGCTGCACCAGCCCCTGCACCTATCGCTGCTGCCCCTGCCATGGTGTCACCGCAGCTGCACCTGCCCCTGTTCCCACAGCCCCTGCACCTGCTGTTGCTGCCCCCGTGCCCACAGCCCCTGCCAGGGTGCCAGGAGCCCCACCCGCTGCACGTGCTGCCCCCTGCTGCTGGATCAGCTGCTGCAGCTGCTACAGCACCAGCAGCGATGGCGGTGAGTGCTTGAGCAGGGCTGCAGGCGTTGTGGCCAGCAGAGATGCCAGGGATGCCAGGGGGTTGGCAGTACTGGCAGTACCACCAGCACCACTTGGGCCGGCAGCAGTACAGGCAGTACCAACGGCAGTACCAGCAGTACCAGCAGCAGTACAAGCAGCAGTACAAGCAGTACCGGCAGCACTGCTTGGGCCAGCAGCTGAGCCGCTTGGGCCTGCAGCAGCTGCGACAGCACCAAATGGCAGTCGCCCAGCACCACTGATACCAGCACCCCCAGCGGTGCTAGCACCCACAGCACTGCTAGCACCAACAGTGCCCCCTTCCACAGCGATCCCAGCAGGCCCAAGCAAGCCGCGCATGCCGCCGCCGCTGCCGCTGCCGCTGCCGCTGCCGTTGATGCTGTTGTGTATGGCGGTGGCCGCTGCTGCTCCTGCTGCGTGCTGCATGCTGCTGTTGTGTACTGCTGCTGCGTGCTGCGTACTGCTGCGTGCGGCGGCTGCGGCGGCGGCTGCCCCGCCCCTGCCTGCATGCACGCGCTCCCAGTGGATGATCACCTCCCCATGCATGGCCACGGGCAGGATGGGGTCGGCAAGCACTGCCTGCATGCAGGCAGGGTGTTTGCACGCATGCGGGACATATGATACCCAGGGACGCAAAGTGACCAACTAACGAAGTCACAAGCAAAGCTGCACTGCCTGCACGCAGGCAGGGTACGGTAAGGGACACAAAGTGGCTGACAGACACACAGGTAGACACACAAACACCCAAACGAACAAACAAACAAACAAACAAACAACCATGGTCTGCCATGACGCATGCCAGGCTGGGACAACTCGCCACAGGCGCTGTATGTGCTGAATGTGTCGGCGGTGCACCATGTGCAGTGCAGTGCGCATGCAAACTCATGAGGCCTCCTTTATGAGGCCTGGTACTGTGAAGGCCTGGTACTGTAACAGTCAGTCAGGCAGTCTGACTGGCACACACCTGCAGGTCTGGCTGGTCAGACAGGAACGCGCCCATGGCCAGCACCCCCGCTTGCGCCCCCAGCTCCAAGTCCTGCCTGCAGTACGTTTGACCAATCAAGTTTCCATGTTTGACCGCGTTTCCATGTTTGACTGCACGTTTGACCACATGTTTCACTGCACGTTTGACCTCATGTTTGACTGCAAGCTCCCCACTGCCTCCGTTGTCGGCCTTCCCCAGATGAACAAAAACCCAGTGTAGGGCTGCTGTACTTGCCCGTACCGTGAAAACAAACAAAGCTACGCCCACTAACAGGCGTGGATTAACGGGAGGCCGCGGTCTATCAAGTGCTGCTGTACTTGCCTGTACCGCGATTTCTTGGAGTACACGTGGTTGGCGCGCAGGCTGGCCAGGCTGGTGCGGTAGGTGGGGAGGGAGGAGAGGAAGGCGTAGCGGTGGCACTGCGTGTGGGTGGGTGATGCCGATGCAGATGAGGAATAGGGCGGACAGACAAACATACGAAGCTACGTGCGTGGATGCTGCCAATGCAGATTACAGACAGACAGACAGACAGACAGACAGACAGACAGACAGACAGACAAAGAAAGAAAGCTGCGCCCACTCAGTGTACAAAGTTGACTAAGGGGCGGCCGCGGATGCCGATGCAGGTGAGTACATGCTGTACATGTAGCAGTACATGCGGTACATGTAGCAGTACATGCGGTACATGTAGCAGTACATGCAGCACATGTAGCAGTACATGCGGTACATGTAGCAGTACATGCGGTACACATAGCAGTACGTGCGAAACGTCCTGCCCATGCAAGCACGTGCGGCACAAGTGGTGTCACACCTGCTCAGCCGCCTCCAGTGCCAGCTTGTCATCCTGCGCGGCATGTATTTGGATCAAAATGAGTTATGAAGGTCAAGCAATAAAAAGTGTCGTTAATACGCACTGACACCAGCCCTACATCGTCAACCGTCAACCAACATGGTCACTATTTTTATGATAATCAACATGGGCAGATGCCAGTCCAATGCCAACCAGCTCAAAGGAACACAAAAGCTGCAGATCCCAGTGCAGTGGGACTACAATGCTGTGATCTGCAGCTGTTGTGCTCCTTCCTGTCGACAGTATGTACTGGATAACTGGGGTGACACTGGGGGTTGAGGGAAGTATAATCTCAACACTAAGGGAAGTGTAATCCCCGAGCAGGAGGCCATCGTGCAATAAACAGCCGAGTATGCCCATACCCACTATCTTATCAGAGCCTTAAAAACAACAGCGACAACAGCTGCAAATGAAATAGCTGCGTTAACAAGAGCTGCCTCAACAACAGCTGCATCAACAGTAGCTGCATTGCAGCATGGACCACTGCTGTCTACCTGTTCAGGTGACATCACCGTGTCCTGCTCGGCGTACGCATTGGCAAACGCATCAAACGCAGCCAGGTATGAGTTGGAGCTCTCATGCGCCATCGCGGCACGTGCCAAAGCTTCTGACATGCCCCGGCCCTTCAGGATACCCAGGACCTGTGAATGTAATCGATTTTGGTCACAGTATCAGTGTGAGGCATGGCGGTCAGCTGTGCTCAATTGTGATCAATCAGGGTCACAGAATCAGCGTGAGGCATGGCGGTCAGCCGTGCTCAATTGTGATCAATCATCGTTATTATTACTAGCGTTGTGCCCCGCACCTTTTCATGTCGTGTGGTGCGTGCGTCTTCGTAGTTCTCGTTGCGGCTCTCGTAGCGCGTGCGCATGTGCAGCAGCCTCTTCCAGCTGCCGTACCTGGCAGTCACACACGCACACATGACATGAGGGGGTTAAATACTGTATGAGGGGGTGCCATGGAATGTAAAAGGGCATCGGTTGCACGCAAGGGTCATTCCCATGTCCACGCTGCAGCGATCTCTGCAGAAGCTGCCCCCCCTCCCCCCCCCCCAGTGCACATACACCATGATTACAGCAGGCTATCATAGCGCTTACGATTTTAGTGACAGGCGCTTGATGTCATTCAGGCTGTACGTGTTGTACCACCCTGCAGCACACAATGTCAAGATGGCAGCATGATAAACAAGCACCACAGAAAAGCACACACGCCTGTCCGGCAAACACAAAGCCAAAGCTACGCCTACTGGCAGGGGTGGATCACAATAAGGGGAGGCCGCAGATGTAAGATACCGGTATGTTTGGGATCGTCATGTGTGGTGTGATACCTCTGTGGCGCTCACCAAAGCGGCTGGAGTGCTCCATCTGGGTTGGCAGGCCCTCCAGCTGGTACTTGGACAGCATGAACACCTCCTTCACCTTCGTCTTGCTGCAGTGCATGGATCAAGCAGAGGCAGAGATCAACGCACAGATCAACAGAGACAAAAATCATCAGAGATCAACCAGCCACAGCACTACATAAACCCTAAACCCTAAAAACAAAGGGTTTTTCATTGGCCTGTGTGCCGCCCATGCCGCGCCCTACCTGGCTGTCTGCAGAACAGATCAGGTGCAAGGCAGTACGGCAGGCGCGCCAACCTGGTGCACTGAATGAATGAAGGTTACACTGAATGAATGAAGGTTACAGTGGAGGGAAAGGGAGGAGTGGGAGTGGTGCACTGATGGACCCACCTCATGCGCTGGCGGCGCAGTATATGAACAGGTTATACAGGGTGCCGGCCAGGGATACTTGAAATATACAGCGAGGCGGAGGCAGATACGTAATATCCAGCCAGGTTGGGG
>QAXD01000174.1:159664-178697 GCA_004335575.1 Haematococcus sp. NG2
CTAGCCCACAGCTGCGCACGGCGCTGGACAGCAACAGCGCGGGGGCCCCACGAGGTCCCTGCTGGAGGCTGGCCTGCGCCTGCATCCGCACCAGCTCCGTTGTCAACAAGTGCGACGGGGGTGGGAGCTATGAGGGCCCAACGCAAGCGCACTCCAATCTGATGCGCATCCAAACATGGCCTGTGCACCTTGATCTGGTCACGTGTGAGCGGTGTGAGCTACCTTGATGTGATTGGGCCTGTGAGTCTAATGCGGTCTGGCCTGATCTGATATACTTCTGACCTGATCCGACCCAATCTGACCTGATCATATCCGATCTGAACTGATCTAATCCTGACTTGATCCGACCCGATCTGACCTGATCTTATCCGATCCGATCTAACGTGACCTGATCTGTCGGATTTGACCTAACCTGACCTGATCTGTCCTGACCTGACCCGATCCGATCTGACCTGATCCGATCTGACCAGACGCGATCTGGCCCCCATTTGAATTCGAATTAAAACACTCACCACGCCCTCCACCACCTCGTGCTCCAGCCCGCTGTACTCGCCCTCCGTGTTCTCACGGATGACCACGATGTTGAGGTTGTCGTGCCGCGTGCGCAGCCCGGGGATGGACACGCCGTGCACCTGTTGTTGAAAGGTTTTAGAATGGTTAAGGTTTAAAAGTGTGGGTTTCAGCGCTTTAGGTGGAATGGCTTATGGGCTTAGGCCGTGCCGCGCGCGCAGCCCGGGGATGGACACGCCGTGCACCTGTGTATAAAGAGTTAGAAGTGTGGGTTTTAGCGCCTCTAGGTACTTAGGTACGGCCTTAATAACAGGTACACGGCAGTTACAGGTACACGGCTATGGTTGACGAGTTCAGGTCGTGCCGCGTGCGCAGCCCAGGAATGGACACGCCGTGCACCTGGTTTAGGGCTTGAAAGTAAGGGTTTTAGGACGGTAGATGTCAAAGTCTCAGGGTTTCAGGGCTTCAAGTCAGCATTTTTGGGCTTGCGGTGTCATGCGTGCGAGAGTGCCTTGCATATGAGAGTGCCATGCCATCAAGTGAGAGTGCCATGCTTGTGAAAGTGTTGGTGTGGCTCAGAGAAAA
Source organism: Haematococcus sp. NG2 (assembly GCA_004335575.1). Classification (NCBI taxonomy): domain Eukaryota; kingdom Viridiplantae; phylum Chlorophyta; class Chlorophyceae; order Chlamydomonadales; family Haematococcaceae; genus Haematococcus; species Haematococcus sp. NG2. The sequence goes on from QAXD01000174.1 coordinate 160,760, forward strand.
CTTACCAGTATCACGACCTACTCATCGCCCCTGACAGGAGCTGTAGGGTCAAAGATCAGGTCATCACAGCCACGGCACATGCAGTGCGGCATGTGGTGCGCCCATGCAGTGCGCCCATGCAGTGCGCCATGCAGTGCGCCATGCAGTGCGCCATGTGTTGCGAAACCCCCATCCTCCCCACCACCACCACCCCAACAATAAACAGTTGAAAAGCCACCACACACACACGCGACGTGTCACCCCCCACAGACCCAACCCCCCTCCAACCCACCCACCTTCCCACCCAAAAAGAAACAACCGCCCGAAACCCCCATAGCCATATAGAAAGCCACCACGCACCAGGTTGATGTGCAGGTCTAGGTCGCGGCGCAGCTGCACGTTGATGGATTGGGTGTCGGTGTTGTTCTTGTCAAGGGGGGTGAACAGGGTGCCCTGCGGTCATACGCGGTCACACACGCATTGCGAGTACACGCAGTGAACATGTGGAGCCAATACATGCAGTGAACATTTGCTGCCAATACTGGTAGTGAACAGGGCCTATGTGTGGCATGGAAAAGGATGATTGAGAAAAACTTGGAGGAACTGCACAAGTATGTGGGTCGTATCTGATGTGCGTCAAACATGCGCAGCCAACACACGCAGTGAACATGGTTGTGCAGTGTGCACCACTTGATGTCTCACTAGGGGGCAGCCGCCCCATGCATCATTACATGGCTTTGCGCGGTTAAACCCGCGATGCTGCGGTTTGACACATTTCCCTCCATGTTTGTTTGTCCATGGCCCGGGCCAGCCAGTCTTGGCCATGCCCGGCAGCACGAAGCAGTTCTGCCCCATGCACACCATTGGATGATTTGGGAACATGATGACCGCATGGGACGATGCATGCATTACATCAGTTAATTTATAGGTATCCTCGATAGGCATCATAACTATCATTACTAGCTTAAGCTACCGGTATTATTGTGGGTTATACTACACGTGACCGAACACACACTGCAACACAAAGATGGCCCATGCAGTGCATAGATGGCATGTCGCTTGCGTAGCGCGCCGCCATGGCTCAGAGAAAACTTACCAGATAAACTCAAGACCTACTCATCGCCAACAGGCTGTAGGGTCAAAAATGAGGTCGTCACAGCCAGGCGCGTGCATGCCAGATGCCAGGCGCGAGTATGCGGAATGCCAGGCGCATGTGTGTTCCAGCACAAGATATGGATGCGCACAATGCCGCAAGACCCCAAACCCTAAGCCCCTAACACTAGCTCCGCCCCTGTTATCGTTCCCAGGTGGTTTTGTTGTTTGCGGCCTCTGCCAGATACTGCAAACATCAAAACCACCTGGGAACGGTAACAAAAAGGAACAAAATATGGTAGCTAACCATAACGGCATAAGATGGCCATAGGGCAATACCGTATATAAGACAGCCATAAGGCAGAAAGAACAAGAGTTGAACAACCACCTATAATGCCCACTTTGAGGCAGCAGCTGTTGCGGCATTCAAACCCCTGAACCCTAAACCCTATCCTGCAAACCCTAAACGCTCAGCCCTATACATTAGGCCCTAAATACCAAGCCCTAAACCCTAAGCCCCAAACCCTCAGCCAAAAAACCCATGACCCCAAGATAATGCAAGCCCTTAACCCAACGCCTCTAACCCTGCGCCCCAAACCCTAAGCATTAAACCTTAAGCCCCCAAACCCTGAGCCCCCAAACCTTAAGCCTTAAGCCCCAAACCCTAAACCCTAAACCCTGCACCCCACCTTGAGGCAGCAGCCGTTGCGGCGGATCGACTCCAACACCTCGGGGGGGACCACTCTGTTGGGCCGCCCATCCTTCAGCCTCCCCGACACGTCAAACCTGTGCGGGTCAGGCGGGGAATCAGGCTGTAGTGTGCTTTCCTTTGGGGTTAGGGTTTGAGGTTTAGGGTTCAGGGTTTTGGTGCCTGTGCGGGTGAGGCGGGGAGCAGGCTGTATGTGTTCGTATATGGGTACAGTGTTTGCAGAGTGTTTGTACAGTGTTTGTAAGTGTTTGCATAATGTTTGTATAGTGTTTGTGTAGTGTTTGCACAGTGTTTGTATAGTGTGCGGCCTGCATGGCAGGGATGGCCGACGCCTACGGTGGGTACGCAGCTGTGCCAGCAAGAAGCTCGCCTGACACGTGCCCTACAGCCTGAACCCTAAACCCTGAACCTTAAACCCTGAACTTTAAGCCCTGAATGGCACACTGCCTCCTTTCATGCCGAAGGCATCTGCCAAACATGTGTTCTGCATCATGCGGCTCGCCAGACGGCATCTGTGCCAGAACTGGCCCCTGGCACAATGCACAACGGATATCACAATACCGACCGTAACATGCCATACTGATACAATACCAAGGCCCAGCCCCGGATGATGTGAGCCCGTCGGAGCAATCGCCGGGGCAAAGGAAAGCTTGAAGGTACCACACACTTTGCAGTGGTAACCAAAAGCACACCCACCGCTCCCACACAATGGGTGCCTTGAGGGCGTCGATCACCTCCACCACTGAGTTGGTCACTTCAGGGCCTGGTCAAAGTCAACGGTCAACGGTCAACAGTCAACGGTAAATGGTCAACGGCAAGTCATCGACCATGGCTGCAGATCGCGCGCAGCGTTGGCTGAAAGGGCATGCCGCTGTGTCATGTATGCTGTGCTGCATCGTGTGTGCCTCCACATGTCTGTTCCATGGTGCTGCTGCATGTGCCTGCCAGCTAAGCGCAGGAGCGACAGCTGGTGGCAGCACAGCATGGCTCCTCCATGCATGCATGATGCTCATGATGCCCATGAGGCACAGCAGGTGGACACCGCGAGTCCCTCCACGTGATGCAGCATGCGCGAGAACGACGTAGGAATGCTGATGCGACGGTCGCGAAGCGCCCCACCTATACTGGCTACCAGCCCCTTCACAATTGCGACAGGCGCTCACCAATGCCATCGCCGGGGATGAGCGTCACCGTCTTGGGAGCGCCATCGCCTGCACAGTTCAACCCGGTGAGCTTATGAGCTAGTGCACGTGAGAGTGCACAATCAAGACGCAAAGCAAGGGCTAAGCACCTGGATGGGGGATTGACGTAAATAGCCCTCGTGTCTGCAGTTGGGGCCGTCAACAAAGAGACCATGAGAGCTGATGAAGCGTGATTTCGCGAATCAGACACGGCCAAAAACATTTGAATTTCATTCAAGGCCCCTGCATCACCTGCGCTACAGAGGCTGCAGCTGCGAGGGGCTCGGTGGCTGGGCTGAGCAACCCACGCAACAACGGGCCCACGCAGCGCTGCATCCTGAACGAAATGTGTGCCTGCTCCCGGGGGGGAGCGTCAGAGCACTACGCTCGGCTACTCTTCAGTGATGCAGTGGTCAACCTCCCGTGAGAGCCAAGGGTTTTGAGCTTGTGCCCTTGCCCATGCCGGCCACTGCATCAGTCCACGATGCTGCAGGCCCCGCGCCCCACACCACACACACTGCTGCACCATGGGAGGCAGCATGTGCATCTGGCCTGCAGCGCAGCCCCTGCTCGCATGCTGCTGCTCCAGCATGCCCCTGCGCATGCGCCCCAGGCCATGCAAGCCCAGCCACAACCTCCACCTCCCAGTGTGTTCAGTGAGGAGGCGGTTATAGATCTGGAACAGCTGCGGGCCATAACTTATGGCGGCCCATGCACACGTTGCGGGTGTGTGCATGCGCTGGCACCGGATGCTGCAGCGCTGCATGCGGCCATGCAGCTGGTGCAGCAGCTGGACATGCACAAGCGCTTCGATTTTGAGGTGGGCAGCAAACGTGCAAAGCTGCTGCCTTAGGCGTATCCAGCCGATGGTCATGACACAACATGCCTGCTTTGGGAGTCGAGCAAGCTCTAGGCCCAAACACTTCACCTCACAATAATGACACGGCGTATCACATATATTCCAGCATGCAGGAGCCTGACAGCCATTAGAACACATCCCCTGCATCATCTCGATCCTTTTGTGGCATAATATTGCCTGCATCCTCTGATGCCCCATCGATCCTCTCCAACACAACATGGTGGCGGCATACGACGGCACACAGATGCTTGCCTGTCTACCTGACAGGAAAGGCTAGAGGAAGGCACCTGGGCATCTCTAATCTTTTCTCCATTTTTTCTTAATGGTGCTTCTCTTCCCTCCTTCTGGACATTCTCTCACGCTGCAGGTGCCCGAGTCTGAAGCAGACCCTGCATTCAGCACTGACTATGTGTGGACCAGAGGGCCTGGTCGCATGCTAGGAGTGCTGCTGGCGGTCGAGCCTGAACCTGCAGCAGGCATTTCCCTTACTACCAATGGAATGAATGGATCTGAATCCCGCAGCAGCATCATGAGCAGCAGCGACAGCAACCAATGCCTCAACAGTGGCGGCTGGCAAGCCAGTGGCAGCAGCAGCGGCAGCGGCAGCGGCAACAACAGTGGCAGCAGCAGTCAAGCCAGTAGCAGAATCAGCGCCAGTGGCAGAAAGGTACACATGCTGAAGGCCTTCTCAGGCCAGATGACCGAGAGGTGGGAGATACCAGGATGGGTGGGACCTGTGGCTGGCATCACCAACACAAGCGAGCTGTACAGGCAGTACAGGTGTGAATGGAGGTACAGGCAATACAGGCAGTGTATGCGGTACAGGCGGTACAGGCTGCAGCCCACATGCTGGTACATGGGGGGGGGGTGCCTGTACTGGCCCGGATACATGTCACGCTGTTCCATTTTATTGCCACCTCTTTGATTATTGTGCCCTGTTCCAACTCTCTTGACTGTTTCCTATCTTTTGCGTCCCTTTATGCCTTGTGACATTTGTTCTGGGTTTAGCTCTGGGTGTGTGCACTGCACAGGGAGCGCACTGTGACATTTGTACTGGGTTTCGCTCTGGGTTTGTGCACTGCACAGGGAACGCACTGAGGCGCTGACTGCGCAGCTGGCTGAGCTGGATGCCCGGGAGCAGGCAGCAGTACAGGCGATACGGCTAGCAGTACAAGCAGTACAACCAGCTGTACAGAATGCACCGCAGGCGGCGCAACGTTCCATCAGCAGTTCCGGCAGTGAGTCCGGCTCAGACGCAGGCAGTGGTGCTGGCAATAGCGGCAGCAGCGGGGGCAGTAGCGGCAGTAGCGGCAGGAACAGCGGCAGTACCGGCGGTACATCAGACGCGGCAGCAGCGCCACGGCGCATCAAGCCGCCCCCTCGGACTGTACTGCCTGATAGCCCAGAGAGGCAACGGCTTAAAGAGGCAAGGCGGTCACTCTCCCATGAGCTGATGTCACACGTCCAGGCCTCGTACATCACACGTGACGTGGCGGGGCGCCAGCTCAGCCTACAGCAGGTGTACTTCTCATACATCGGGCAGTACGGTGTGAGCAGGGATGACGGCAGTAGTACTAGCAGTACAGGCAGTACAGTTAATGAAAGGCATGCCACGCAGCCCAGCGGCAGCAACAACGTCAGCAGCAGCAGCAAGGACAGCAGCAGCACTGCCAAGCAGCCCAGCAGCAGCGGCAGGTCGCGGTTGGTGGGCTTTCCCGCCGGCACCGGGGACTGCTGCGCGCCCAAGCTGCTGCATGCGGCAGCCTCCCGAGGCCTGGCCCCCCTCAGCCTGGTGGAGTTCTGGTGAGTGGGGTTCCATGTGAGTATGGAGCGTCCAATGAAGGCAGTGTGTAAGAGCCATGTTTCCTAACGTGTTCCATGTGTCCTGATGACTGCAACGGCCACGTCATCTACCTGCATGACTACTTGGCCCAGTCAGCCTCAGTGAAGCCTTGAAACAGCGGGGAAGGATTGTTGGGCACCGAGCTCGCGTGTTTTGGTGGCATCTGAGTGGGTGAGCAGAGTATTGCGTTATTGTGCATGGGTCGTGTTGAGTAGATATCATCGTTTGTACACGGTTGCGTGCGGTGAAGCTGCGAGTGGACATGTGTTCCATGCCATACATGCATGAACATGCATCGACGCGCATGGACTGCACATGGACATGCATGGACACGCATGGACGCGCATGGACACGCATGTGCATCACCACGCATGGGGTGAGCATGAATGTTTGTTCAGGTATGCCTCGCCCCCTTCATCGAACATGCATGGACCGCGCATGAATATGCTCGTTCATGCTATTATTCATGGATGCACATGAATATGCGTGTTCATGCAGGTATGGCTCACCCCCTTCATCCAACACGCCCCAAGGTATTGCGGCTGCTGTGCGAAGGCAAGCGGCCGCCACTTCACCTGCAGCCCGTGCAAGCGCAGCACGAGGCAGTACAGAGGGACCTGGCAGTACAGAGGGGCCTGGCAGTACAGCCAGAGCAGGCAGTACAGTCAGAGCAGGCAGTACCACTGGGGCAAGCGGTACACAGTATCGCCTAGGTGCTGCTGCCCATGGCAGTCCCAGCACAACAACAGCAGTGGGGATGGGGATGGGGGCGCCAGGACACAAGCCACAGCCACTGATCTCCATGCTGCAAGCCTCACGCATTCATGGGTGTGTGTATGGTGCGTGTGATAAGTGCAGAACTATCCTGGGCACCATGTTGTGCGACAGACAATATTGATATCACGTTTCAACGTCATTTTTCACGTGCCCTCCGGCGATGGGTCGCCGGCTGAACAATGACTGAAACTTTTGGTCGGGTTCATTAGCGTGTGGCTATATATACGCGATCAACGAGTCGGCCCGCATTCATCGTCAAACATTTAATGGCTCTGTCGTTCCCTTTGTCAATCGGTGCACAAGGCAAAGGGCACATGTGCAGCAGCTACAGCACCACCAGCTATTGGCTGAGGCCACATGGCCATGCCTGCATCTCCCATGCAGTCTCTCATGCAGCGCCATGCAGGTCGCGCTGCATGGTAGCACCGCGCCATGCGGCATGTGGTAGCATCCATGCAGCAGGTTGTACTAGCGCACCAGCTGCTGGCCACGCATGGCATGCGCATGGGCATGTGCATGGGCTGGAGCCATGCAAGGCCAGCTGCATGCCATGCAGGGCCAGCAGCATGCGCCCCATGTCTGCCAGCTGCCTGCCCAGTCAGACCAGGTTCACACAGTGCCAGACTGGCAGCAGCCTACGCGGAAGCCCATGTACTGGTGTACGTACAGGTAGGCGACAGGTCAGCACCCACATGGCTGCACACCCATCCGCAGTAGCAGTAGCCACATCAGGAACAGCAGTAGCAACACGGGCAGCAGCAGCAGCAGCAGCAGCAACCCCGGGAACAGCTGTAGCGACATCAAGAAAAGCAATAGCAACGTCACCAGCATTAGCGCCATCAAGAACAGCAGCAGCAACAAGTGCAGCAGCAGCAGTGCCATCAAGAACAGCAGTAGCCACATCAAGGTCAGCAGTAGCAACACGGGCAGGACCAGCAGCAGAGGCAGCAGTAGCGCCAGCAAGAACAGCAGTAGCAACACGGGCAGCAGCACTAGCATTGTCGGGAACAGCTGCAGACACATCAAGAATTAAATCAGCGGCGGCAGCTATTCATCGCACACAGCACAGGCACCCTCGTCCAGGTCACCTTTGTACTGCCTACCTTTGTACTGCCTACAGTCAAGCTTTACAACCGCCACACACACCCAGCTGGGTGTGCGCGGCCCAGGGCAAGGCCCATGGGCGCAGGGGCAGTACAGGCAGTACAAGTGGCGGTACAGGCAGTACTGGCGGCAGCAGTAGCGGCAGTAGCGGCAGTAGCGGCAGTGGCGGCAGCAGCAGTAGCCAGGGGGAAGCGGCCAAAAAGGAGGCGAGGGATGTGCGGGCGGTACCCATTAAGCTCATCACTGTCAGCAAGGTGTGATGGTGGGCCAGTGTGTTTAGGGTATAATGGGTATATCATCATGGGCAGTGGACCAGTCGTTGATTGGCAGTGGGTCGGTTGGTTGATCTATCCGTGTTTTCAAGGTGACAGATGTTGTTCACATACCATCTAGTGAGCTCATCAGAAATCAGCAAGGTGTTATGATCATCAGGGGTGACTGTGGGGTTCAGCAGGATCATCCACAGACACTCAATGGGTTGGTTGCAATAGGACAATACCCGATATGAGGTGTGCTGCAGAAGCACCGCACGTCGTGTGTGCACTGCCCATTCGGTCGCAGGGCAACAGCACAGGAGCGGCTGCGATGGCGGAGGAGTGGTTGGAGAAGTTGCGCAGGTGGTTGCATGGATGGTAAACATATTACATCGTAATGGCATATAAGCTCTAGGTCATAAACTCTAGGCCAGGACCTGGAACTCTAGGCCAGGACCGTGGATTAATGGTTGCACTGGTGGTTGCATGGACAGTTGCATGGATGGTAACAACATTACATCGTGACATCCCGACATCCTAACATGCATAAACCCTAAACCCTAATAATTTTGGCCCTGGTGCACACCTACAGGTACACCAAGGTGACCGAGGTGGTGGTGAAGCCCAACCCAAAGAAGGCGCAGAGCGTCGCCGTGGCTAAGGCGGCAGAGGGGGAGAAGGTGGGTGGTTGTATAGTTAGTATAGCTATAAAGGTAGTGTAGCTATATAATATAGGTTTTTGATAATATAAAGTACTTAGTCCCAAGTATGGGGGAGTGTGAGACATGTCAGACGGGGCCAGAGGGGCAGATCCAGTGTTTAAGATTAGGGCGGTTTCACCGCCTTTTGGGCGGAAAATAAAATAATCTGCGTCCCGGACAGGGCGGTAAAAGAAATATGTCCAAGGCGTCATAGGAAGGATATTACCGCCCGAAGGGCGGGAAGTTTTTGCAATGCAAACACCTCCCAACACAGTTTTCAGACATGGATCAAGGCGCTCCACAGGGGCAGTCGAAGCCAAAGCAAACTGCAAAGCCTCAACGCAAGATAGCATCATAGTTCAAGCCGCCTTGTCCAGGGTTTGTCTGGGTTTTAGGGTTTGCTGGGTGATGTTGAGGCAAGTAGGTCCGGGGACCTACCCTTTGATCGTAACTATGATCGGGGCATGTAATAGGCGCGCACGTGTGTTAAAATTAAGAAAGCGACTGAAAAGCAGAAGGCGGTAAAAAAAATATTCTCGACGGCTGCCACGAACCATTTTACCGCCCTTCTGTGGTTTAAAAAATAAATGCTTGAAATCCTATCTTAAACACTGGGCAGATCCATACTTGGCTGGCCTCGCTTTTGCTTCAACCTTAAACCCTAAACACTTGACTGGCCTCGTTTTTGCTTAAACCCTAAACCCTAAACCCAAACCCTAAACCCTTAATACTCAACACTTGACTGGCCTGGCCTTTGCTTAAACCCTAAACCCTAAACCTTAAGCCTTAAACCCTAAACACTTGACTGGCCTCTCTTGTACTTCAACCCTAAACCCTAAACCCTGAACCCTGAACCCTAAACCCTAAAGTACGTTGCAATGGTTGGCCGCAGGTGCTGGCCAGCATAGGTCCGGGGGAGCGGCTGGTGCTGCTGGACGAGCGCGGGCGTGAGGTACGGTAGGGTTTAGGGTTTAGGGTTCAGATTCTAGGGTTTAGGCTCTAGGGTTTAGGCCTTAGGGCTCAGGTCTAGGATTTAGGGTTTAGGGTGTATGCATGTGTGCCTCGCAGTTGATCGGCGATAATTCAACGCCGAATTTATATGCACAGGTTATGGTGTGTGCGGTGTGTGCATGCCCAACAGATTACGGTGTGTGCAGGCCTCACAGCTTATCGCCTGGCCTCTGATCATCGCTTTGGCCCCTGGTTCTCGCCATTATCGCCTCGGAGAATTGTCGCTCTGGCCTCTGCTGCTGAGTTCGCCCTCACCCCTCAACCCTCAACCCCACCCCTGACCTCTAACCCTCAACCCCTCAGCCCTAAACCCTACCCCCTCAACCCTCAACCCTAAACCCCTAATCCTGAACCCTCACCCCTCACCCCTCACCCCTCACCCCTCACCCCTCACCCCTCACCCCTCACCCCTAAGTTCTAAACCCCTAAACCCTAACCCCCTTAAACCCAGGTCACCAGCGAGGCGGTGGCGCGGCTGATCGCGCAGGCGGGGGACGTGTCCGCGCCCGCGCTCGTGTTTTGCATCGGCGGCCCGTTCGGGCATGCGGATGCGGTGCGGGCGCGCGCCGACGACACGATCCGGCTTTCTGCCTGCGTGCTGAACCACCAGGTGGGTTTTCAGGGTTTTTACTGGTTTAGGGTTGGGTTTAGGGTTTAGGGCTTAGGGTTGAGGGGAGTCGAGGGTTTAGGGGGTTTGAGGGTTGAGGGTTGAGGGTTGAGGGTTGAGGGGAGTTGAGGGTTAACGGTTTTGGGGGAGTTGAGGATTGAGAGTTTGAGGGGAGTGAAGGGTTTACAGTGTAGGGGAGTTGAGGGTTGAGGGTTGAGGGGAACTGAGGGCTTAGCGAGGGTTCAGGGTTTGTTGAGAGTTTGGGGTTTGGGGGTGGGGCTAGAGGGTGTTTAGGGTTTGAGGTTTGAGGTTACGTGAAGGGTTGTTGGGGCATACGGCTGTTGAGGTGTTAGAGGTAAGGTTCTAGGGTTCCTTATGTCTAGGGTGTCCTGAGCTTCAGGTCAGACGGTGGCTGTCTGTACAGTTTGCTGTACGTGGGCTGTCTGTACTGACTGCTGTAGTGCCTGCTGTACCGCCCAGGTCGCGCATGTCGTACTGGTGGAGCAGCTGTACCGCGGGTGGACCATCCTGCGTGGGGAGCCGTACCACCACTGACGTTGACCAGGCGTTGACCGGTGTTTGACTGACGTTTGACGGGTGTTTGACCGATATTTGAACGGCGCTTGACCGGTGTTTGACGGATGTTTGACCAGGGCTTGACCGGCACATGACCAGCCCTGGCGACCCATGCATACCGGGGACTGGGGGGAGAACGGTCCTGTTGGTCATATGCCGCACTAGGTGCAGCTTGGCCACATGCTTACTGGAGTGGTTTGTTGCACCTCGTCTGTTCTCGCTGGCTGCGATTTCGCAGGGTCTCTGTAAGGCACTTGCTGGGTTTTGCAACCTCTCTCTCACTCTCACTCTCAAGTAATATGGGACCCATTGACAGCAGCCCCCTGAGTCACTGCTCTACATGGATGTTAGCCTCGCACCGTCATCAGCCCATGCAAGCATGCCAGCCCATGCAAGCATGTGTGCCCATGCACATCAATTATGATGTGCACATGGTGTGCATCCCTGGTTGATCACGCCTTGTCCTGAATGCATGGCATGGACGCAGTGGACTGTAACAACCCCAAACCCACACCTCGTCACAGCTTGCATGTACATCACCTGTCACAGCTTGCCTCTCACCTGTCACAGCTTGCACCATAACCACACTTGAGCGCCCCTGCCGCTGCAGACAGGCGCCCTCGATCCCAAGCGAAAGATCTCGACGTTAATCATCAGCTGGGCTCCTAATGGCGCAGCTGCTCAGAGCAGGGGCCTTGGCCCCCTGGTTTCTGGTGGTCTTGGTGCTTATCAATGGTAAGTTTCACGTAATCTGCACTTCGGTTGTGCGTAGTGCGTGCCGTTCGGGAGCAGCAGTTGCGCATTTTCGACATAGTAAGGCACCCCTCCAACCACGATGCATCAGCGCGCGCCCGATCATAACTCTGTTGAACGTTGTCTTCCGCAGCTGCGGCCCTCAGCCAGTTCACCATAAAGCGGCTTCATGAGTCCCCCGTTAAAGTTCTGGCCCCGCGCGCTTGCTAATCACGAAATTGCGCTGCAGGGGCAGCGGGCGCACGGCTGGTGAGAACGTCTGGTGCAACCCGCGGTCATCTAGGGATTCTGGCGGGCCACTCAGAGCGGCGCAAGATGCAGGAGGATGCAGGTGAGAAAATGCGATTGGTGAGCTTTGAAGGGCGTAGCATGCTGCTGAGTGCATTCTGAGAAGACGGACGAACTGGTGCGTCTGGGGCCCCTGCACGTCCATGAGCATATATGCTGCTCCATTTCCGGTATGTGAGTGGCGATTTGCGTGTGGCTTGCGCCGGTGGGCCACATGGTCACAGCATGAGCTCACAGTATGCATGCGCTGTCTTCGCACTGCAGCCATCTAGCCAGCGCACCAGCCTCGCTGCGCCCTGTAACAAAGCAAGCCAGGGCCGCTCTCCTTGCTTGATGCTTAGCAGTGAAGAAATCCTGGCAGGGCTTGCTTGCATGCACCACCTGCCCCATCTAGCTGCACGCAGAACTGCTGCTCAGTGCACACCCTGCCACAACCAGCTGCTGTGCTGGGTACCTATGCACCTTCTGGCATGGCTGGCATGCACATCATGCCTTCCTGCGTGGGACCTGCTGTTGGGCGACAAGCCTGGTCTGTTCAGCTACCCTGTGGCCCGTCCAGCTGCCCTGTGGCCCTTTCAGCTCCTCGTGGCCCCTCCGCCTGCTGCTGCCCCACGGCTGACGTGGCCCCATGCATGCCTCCATCCAGGGCCAGCACCCCGATGAATCCCAACCACCCCAGCCCATCTGAATCAATCAACTGTCGCTGACTGTAACAAACCAACTGCGGCTGACCTCATCAACTGTCGCTGACTGCAACAAACCAACTGTGCCTGACCTCATCCACTGCGGCCATGCAGATTTCCCGGTTGTCTACGAGCCCTTTGGCAACACCAGCAGCGTGGTGTTCCTGAACGTGCGCATCCAAGGTGTGCAGTGCCATGCTGGCCTTGTCAGGGTTTAGTGTCTAGGATTTAGGGTTTACTGGTCAGGCCGTACGCCCTCAGGGAAGCTAATGTGCTTGGTCCGTTCGTCTACCCTTGAGTGTGGCTGCGTGCTTGGTCCGTTCATGTACCCTCGAGTGCTGGTGTGCGCGCTTGGTCCGTTCGTCTGCCCTGGCACCCGCCCACATGGGGCGAGCTCAGCGGTGGTGGTGGCTTGAGGCTTGTGCAGGCGGTACAAGCGGTACAGGGTAGGGCACAGGCGGTATGGGCAGTACAGGCAGTACAGAGGAGGGCATAGGCGGTACAGGCGGTGCAGAGGCACTGTTGTTTCCGCCGCCCTCATGTTTTCTGGTCATGTGATGTGATGCTACTGTTTGTTATGTGATGTGATGCTACCGTTTGTGATGTGATGTGATGCTAGCGTTTGCTGTGTGATGTGATGCTCACTCTGCTTGCAGGTGGTGACCGTGCCATCCCCTATGTGCTGTATCATTGGAGCCCTGAGGACTGGTGGGTGCCTGTGCAACATAGATACATATGCAACATAAATGGGCGCACATTCGCGTGCATGGGTGCACGTGCATGGGTGCACGTGGTGCACATGGTGCACGTGGGTACAGCGTTAAGGACATCAGCACATCACGCTTCACATGCTGGGGAAGTCTCACGTGATGCATCACACTTGCTGCAGGTGTACCCAGCTGCTGCCCCAAGTGGAATCTCTATTCACAATGGTGCGTAGACACGAAGAGGCTGCTGTGCATGGCAGATCAGACAGTGTTGTGCATGCAAGCCGAGGATACATACAGTGGATAAGCGGCTGATGCCTGCTGCATTCTTCAGTGTTTAGGGTTTGGGGGTTTCAGGCTTTAGGGGGTTTTGGGGTTTAGGGGATTCAATGTTTGCTTGGCCTGCAGCATCACCTTGCATCACTGATTCGCTGCCTGCAGCAGTGACTTGCAGCATTGGTTTGTTGCCTGAAGCATTGGCCCAAGCGTGCCTACTTACTTGTCCTGCTGCACTGCTGTACCGCTGTACTGCTTTTTGTCATGTGGTGTACTGCACCTGTGCGCGCAGGCCTTGCCTGGTGCTGAGCTGGCCAACCTCAAGTGCTCACACTTTGAGCTGTGAGTGACCTGTGGCCTGTGACGTGTGACGTGTGACGAGCAATCTGTATGTGACCTGTATGTGTGACCTGTAACCTGTGACCTGTGGCTGTGATCCGTGAGTTGTTTTGTGATCTGTGCCCTGTGATCTGTGAGTTGTTTTGTGATCTGTGTCAATGCACACGTTGCAGGGAGGATGTGGCAGAGGCACCAGAGGCCTTCAGTTCCTCCCTGTACAACAATCCCAACAGCACGGTGAGCCACAAGTATATTCACACATTCACCGATCTAGTCCCACATCCGCTGATCAAGTCACGCATCTCCTGTACTGCTGCACTGCTGTACTATTGTACTGCTGTACTGCTGTACCGCGCAGTACTACGACCCCACCAAGTTCTGGCACTCTGATGGTTACTCCCCCAACTCCTTCAACATTGTGGCCAACATCACCAACATGGCCAACATCACTGGCAACGCCACACTGGTCAAGGCCCTGGATGACTTGGTACAGCCTCGGCCTAGGGTGTAGGGCTGAGCTCAAGGTTGATTTTGGGGTTAGGTTTTTGTCGGGTTTAGGGTTGGGGTTTTTGTCAGGTTTAGGCCCTGGACGACTTGGTGTGGCATGCATCACGTCTTCCACATGCATGCCGCCGTGCGCATGCATTATGCCATGCGCATGCATGATGTTGTGTGCATGCATGACGTTGTGCACATGCATGCATCACGTCATGCGCATGCATATCGCCGTGCATGTGACATGGGGGTTCCTATGTCACATGCGTGACGTATGCATGCACATGGTGCACCTGAACGGGACCAATCCTGTACTGCCTGGCAGCATTTTGTACTGCCTGGTGACACTTTGTACTGCCTGGGCGCGGTTGCGCTGCCTGGCCACACTTTATACTGCCTGCCCGCACTTCATACCACCTGCCCACACTTTGCACTGCCTGACGGCACACTGTACCTACCGCATGCAGATCGTGAACGGCACCGCCTTCAACACCACCCTCATCTCTGCCCTGTCCTCAGTCCTGGGAACAAGTGGCAGCCCCTGGTGTGGGCTGTCAGCCATCTTTGGGCTGTTCGCACCCCAAGAACGCCTGTACTACTTCAACTGCAGAACAGGTGCGGTCCTTGGGCACAGTTCTCTTGCTCTGCTCACCATGGTCATCATGCATTACATCGTCTTCTGCTGCCAAGCACACGAGCACCCAACATTCACACTGCTCTTCACACCCCTGTTCACACCCCCCTTTCACACCCATGTTCACAACCTTGTTCCCACCTCTGTTCACGCCCTTGTTCACGCCCCCTTTCACACCCCTTTTCGCACCCCATGCCCCACCGCCCACCTCTGCGCAGGACGAGAATGGGCCGACTCCACGTACTATGACCCTCAAGAGGGCAGCTGGAGCATGTCTTGGGGCATTGACTGCCCAGACGTTGCACCCGTGGGCCAGGGCAAGTGTGCCCGACCACCACTGGTGCGTACATACATGTGTTTCCTCTTTGTTTCCCTCTTCGTTCCTTCCCTCTTCCTTTCCTTTCCTC
The DNA here is from genome assembly GCA_004335575.1 of Haematococcus sp. NG2. Lineage (NCBI taxonomy): Eukaryota > Viridiplantae > Chlorophyta > Chlorophyceae > Chlamydomonadales > Haematococcaceae > Haematococcus > Haematococcus sp. NG2. Next base: position 176,035 of record QAXD01000174.1, read on the forward strand.
TTCCTTTCCTTCCCTCTTCTTTCCTTTCCTTTCCTCTTCCTTTCCCTCCCTCTTCCTTTCCTTCCCTCTTCCTTTCCCTCCCTCTTCCTTTCCTTCCCTCCTTCATTCCTTTCCTCATCGTTTCCTTCCGGATGTATGCAAAAGCTTTACCAAAACTGACCCAAGGCTGCAACAGTCAGTCTGTATTTATGTATGGAGCGTGTGCCCAGCCTCCGTTGGTGCGCACAACCTTGCTTCCGTCCTTTTCCACTGTTTGTGCGACACGTACTTCTTTGTCCCTCTTTCTTTTCCTCTTGCTGAACACTCCGCCAGTACGTACGTGTCAAACAGTCAACAAACATGACGCATGTTGTTGAACCTGTTGCCTCGTCTGAACAAACCCCCCGACCCCACCCCCCACCCCATGCATGCATGTGTCCCAGGTGGGCTGTGATATGCTGCCGTAAACCCTAAACCCTAAACTCTAAACCCTAAACCCTAAACCTAAACCCTGAATGTTATGTAACTGCATGTCATTTCATGCCCCTTTTATTCCTCTTTCATCCCTCCCCCAGGTCTCCCTGGTGGGCTACCCGGCCATGTCCTCCTCTTGTGGCAAGGCATTGGCTGCAGTCAACAGCACGCTGCTGCTGGTGGGTGTCAGGGCGTGGGGTTGTAAAACAGGTTTAAGTACAGGGTGCATGGGCTGCGTGCTGGCTGCACTGCCTGTACCGTCTGCACTGTCTGTACCGCATGTACTGCTTGTACTGTCCCTACTGTCCCTGTACCGCCTATACTGCTTGTATGGCCTGTACTGCCTGAGCTGCTCTTGCGTGGGCTCGTGGGTGGGTGATGTGCAGGTGTGCGGCCCAATGTATTGCCTGGTGTACTGCCTGATGTACTGCCTGTCATACTGCCTGATGTACTGCTGTGCAGGCGTACGGCCAGGACGTGACGCTTGGGGGTGTGAGCTGCTTCCAGCGCAACGACAGCTCTTACAGGCTCCAGCTGCTGGACCGCTACGCGGGCAAGGCACAGCCCTACGTGTGAGTAAATGACAAAATGATTCACACTTTGGCATGTGTGAGTGAATGTGTCACACATGTATGTGTCAGTCAATGAGCCGCACCGTTATGTGCGAGGAAATGAGTCACAAACCTACGTGTGAGTGGGGGTCACACTTGTAGTACAGAAAGCAAGTAGACCTAACCCTTAACCCCTCGAACTCTTACCTACTTCAACATGACCCTAACCCCTGACACCCTTAGGTCTAAACCCTAGACCCCGATGTGTTGGATCTTGTCAATGTTTCACACTGTTGTACACAACAGAGGAACGGCACCTGTACTGCTTTCTGATGCACTTGTACTGCTTTGTGATGCACTTAAACTGCTGGGTGACGTACCGCAGGTGGGTGAAGTTCGCGCTGCTGGGCGCGCTGAACGCGAGTGTACTGCGCACCATCACACAGTTTGGCAGTGTGACGGACATCTACACCCTGGACCCTAACACGCCGGTGAGTTAGTTAGGGTTTACTGTGAGGTTAAGGTTAGGGTTTACTGTAGGGTCTCACCTTGCAGTGAGCCATGCATGGGGCTTTTCTCATCACCTGCCCCCTGCCTTGCTGCTCTGATAGATGTGGAGATCTGCTGCCTTGTGCATCACACACACAAGACAACAGCCTATCACACCTCTCACATGTGGTCCGTTCGTGTGCCGTGCCTGGTCCGTTCAGTTCCCTCCCCTGCCCACCAACGCGACCAAGCAGGACCTGATTGCGGCGCTGGGGCAGGGATTGAACCCAGGACCTGTCAACCCCTGTGGCTCCCTCATCCCCTTGTACGTCCAGGTGGGTGGCCAGAAACAAAGCAGGAACGAACAAATGTGCCATGGTACATCATGGTATCAAATACAGGGTTGCCAGACGCGCAACACAAAGCAGGCGCGCACAGCAGGAGCCCCGTTTGATTGGTTGCGCCAAAGTATTATATCTCTCTACTGCCACTGGCTCCGACTGCCCAAGGTGTTCGTTTCATTGCTGTTTCAAATGGACAGTTCAAACCTAGTTGTGATTGCCTGAACTGTTCAAACCTAGTTGTAACGAATCGCTGCTGCTTTGCGGTCAATCCATGCATGCACACCGGCGTGCAGAAGAATCCGTGAAACGCGGTGTTATTATTATTGTTATCATGCATGCACAGGTCACGGATGTGGAGTTTGGCAACCAGGTGTCCTACATGCGCAGCGGCTGGCAGGCCGCCCTGGCATGCCAAGGTGGGTGGCCTGTTTAGGGTTAGGGTTAGGGTTTTGTAGGGTTTAGGATTGTAGGGTCCCCGTTTAGGCCCCTAAACCCTAAAACCCTAAACCCTTGTCTTTTATTATACGGTCATCTGCTTCTTGGGTTGAAACCCTACAACCCTTAAACCCTAAACCCTGCAAAAACCCTAACCTTTCTTCTATCTTCTCCCTCTTGTCTTCTTGGTTGCTGTCTACCCGCACTGTTTGATTGCTGTCTACACACACCGTCTGCCCATATAAATGCATGCATGCATGCATGCAACACACACAACGCATTGTTCAAGATGCAACGCTCATCAACACAGCATTGTGCCCACTCGCTACAAACATCCCCTGCAACGAACGGACGAACGCCCCCTCCGCCCTACCCCCCACCCCACTCCACT